>WOGR01004916.1:0-14277 GCA_015342045.1 Leptinotarsa lineolata | reverse complement strand
CAACCTTGGATGTGGCATCTATTTCATGGTGGGCCTACCAACTGCCTATCAAAAACGAATGCGTATACAAAATTTCGTGTCCCTGTTATTCACCGCTGAGGAGATCTCTCGTACGGAGCCGATCCTGGCATTGTCATCGGTTCTGGACCAGCATGCAAAATTTTAGCTCAATAGAATACCGGAAAGTGGGTCAAATTGAACTTGCAAGATTCGTTAACATACAAGTCAACTTAAATAAAAGCCTTTAATAGATAGTTTTCTTAGAAAAGCTACCCAATATGGTATGTGGAAGAGATAAAATTTCACTTTCATAGTATAAAGTCATTTTTGATGGCGGACATCGATATTTCGAAATAAGACACATGTATTATTACCCCATCAGCACGTTTTTGGATAATTTCACAAGACAAAACACACACTTGTTTTATAACATTCTGAATAATATTAAATGGAAGTTATGGGTTTTCTATCGAATATTTTTACTTATTATCTGAAAATATAAATTTTCCTGGAGATGGAAAACTGAACGAGTATCAAGTTATCATTGTGCTCCTGATTTCTCGAATGAAAATGATATTTGTGAAAAAGCTACTTCATACATTTTACATAGCTACCACTGTTTGAATGAACATTCGTTCAATTTCAGTTCACGATTGTTTTTCGCGACATTCGTTGCATTCAGGATGTTCAGTCATTGAATATTCAATCAATTGGAATTGAACAAAAAAGTTTCTCTGAATTATGCACATGGGAAAAAATGAAAACTTCATATCCAGAAGATGCCAACATGGTTGGTGAAACGCGCATCAAGAAGAATATTGAGGTTCTGATGGTGATGGTGCTCATTTGAATCTACTCTGCCCCAGAGGTATAGTAAAATGTTACATATCTTCGATGATTCGTTTTAAACTCAAAAAAAACTTTTCTGCTACTGTTTTTCAATGAATAGAATTGAAATTTCTGCATTTTGGATATGAAGATTAGAGAAATATCTCAAAATGATACATAATAGACAAAGAAGAGCCTAGTCAAAATTTTATTAGAATTCAAAATTCTTCAAATATATACTTTTCCAGATTTCATATCTGACCAGATCTTAGAGTTTTGTATAAATAATAACCATCGTGATGGTGAATGAATTCACTTCTTGCCCTTTTGTTTTGCTTTTCTCTTTTCAGCTCTAGTGAGTTTTGATTTCGGCGATGTTAGATCCTCAGGAATTTCAGTTGGTTTTTCGATAACAGGTTGCTTAACTTCACCAGCCATCAACGCACATGTATAATTTCCAGCACCTGGATCACAGAAAATCAACTCCTCGTACTTGTCTCGCCATTTCACATATTCAATTTCGAAAAGAGTCTCCATCCCCAATTTCTTTCCCATTTTTTGCAACTTGCAGCAATCCATGATGCCCATTATGACGGGAATTCTCAGATGCCTCGCTATGTCCAAACCTGTGTCCATCAGCTGCCAACCCAACCCTTTTCTCCTATACTCCGGCTTCATACAGAGTAGGTAATACCTTAGAAACACCTCACATTGATAGTGCTCGAAAACATCAACTTTTCTATTTAAAAAGTTCAAAAAGCCAATTACACTTTGGTATATCTTTCCTTCGCTCAGTTGCACTCTACTGAACATTCTACCAAAGTCACATTTCTTCACAGCTTTGAGGAGAAGGGCCCCCGCTATTTCTTCATTACTTTCGTCGATAGCTATGATTGATGATTGGTCCTTCATGGTGTTCAACAGCTTTTCTCGTAAGGATTTGATAGAATCTGGATCTTCAGAGAATTTTGAATTCCTCAGTATAACATCTTCGTGGATGTAATGTTCGATTATCATGTCAATGACTTGTGCATAATACTGTGGTTTCAGGTCCTGTATTCTGATGCCTGATGTCAACCTACGCCATATCAGAGGACCGAATATGCGTTCTTTTTGTAGTTTCATCTTGTCAATTTCATCTTGTAGGTCATTTGTGGCTTGTTTCGCTCTTTCTTCCTCCAGTCTGTAGCGACGACTCATGATCTTGGTAGAATATGAGACAATTTCAACATTTACGATGAACTGTCATTGGGTATCGTCAATGGTGACAGTTGTGTGACAAATCATCACCATCATGAATATATTCCGATATCTCAGTATACAGTTAGTTCATTGACAAAGTGGAAAATATTGAAGTTGGCAATAAATTATGTATCCTATGTATGATATAATGTAGAAATTAAAAATATATATCAGAAAATGAAAATTCAATTACGAAAGTCTATGACAATACTTTTCCTGAAGTGAAAAATAGAGGAGCTATGCGAATAATCGGTTGTATATCCACCAGATACCAGAACATAAATCACAAGTGATACGATTAGAGACAAATTAAACCAGCTGTATTTGGCCTGGATTCCTTAAAAAATTCAACTTTCTGTCAGAACAGCATTACGGATTCAGGGAGGGGAGGTCGACAAAGGATGCTATATTCACTTCAACATCAGAAATTGAAAATCACTGGATTCATCAAAACCTGCATCATATATCTTTGTTGACCTTTCCGAAGCGTTCGATACTATTCGCCATTAAAGACTCCCGTGAGAAATTAGAAAATATCGGCATACGGAGGAGCGTATATGAACTGTTTTATTCCTATTTGAAAAATCGAAGACGAATAATTGACATCGATGAAAAAAAAAGTGGTCCGAGAACAATTACTTAGAGCGTTCCTCAAGGTACGGTCTTGAATCAAATATCTATATAAAAAGTACATTGAAAATGCATTCCAAAGATAACATTTTCATTTTTGCTGACGACACAGCAATCTTTCATGAGGCGGAAACATGGCAAGACCTCAAGATGGAATAAGAAAGAGATTTCAAAAATGAAAAATGAGAAAAGAAAATTTTTATGTTTTTAACCACTTTTATTTGTAACTAAAGTTACTGCAGTTTCATCCTATGAGGACATTTTCAAACTTGTACTTCGATGTAAAAGTTTGAAAATGTCTCTATACCCATCACACGACTACGGTGGACTATGATGTTGAAGACACCATTTTGGCATGCCATGATGAACTCTCCAATTTTCGACTTCAGCCCACTCGACCTGAGGAAAGTCTTCAAGGTCTTCAATGTTATTGAAGAAGATACAATGCATTGGCTCATCCTTGTGCTGCCGCAGAAGTAAGATGATCTCTGCGGCGTTTACATGAGCCTTTTGCTGAACGGGTTTCAACTTGTTGACAGATTTGTGATCGCCTCTTTCAGTGTCGAAAACTGAACCAAGTTCCTCAGCTACTCGGACAGCTGCCCTGAAGAGAAATGCTTCGATTACTGCCCCCTCATGGTCGCGGACCATGCAGAGAAGGGGATCCGAACTTCTGACGACTGAGTACCATTCTGTCATGTTGACACTCCAAACTCGAAAGTCTACGGCCTCCTTGTTGTCGGGAGAAGTACAACTGTGGAACGGACGATTTGGGATGCAAACTCCTATGGAGATGCATCATTTTTCGGGTCTTCACGTCGAAATGATACAGCTCCTCCGGAATCCACTTCACTACTCCAAATGAGTCGAGTGAGATTGGAACGGCGAGCATATTTCTTGCAGAAACTTTGTTTTTCCCCGATAGTTCTGATGACTAGATCTGTCGGAGTTTGTGCTGATACTTGCCGCGGAGAGAGTTTTTTACTGCTGTTACCTCTTGTGAGTGGCGTTGTTCTACCTCGAGGTGAGTATACGTCTCTCCAACATCCAGATGGTGTTGGATGCTTCCATCTTCGAGCTGCATATCACCTCTATAGTCCCCGCATTGTTCTGTTTTGAAATGGACCATTGCACATTTGTCTATTCCAAATTTCATACCGATAGCATGCGTGTACTCTTCCACTACCCTCAAGGACTGATTGAGATCCTTCTCTCCAGAGGCATAAATTATGAGATGATCCATATGGAACAAATGGGTGACCTTGTGCCTCCGGTTTCCCGGGGTGCCAGAGTTATACTCTCGAGTACTTCTGAGCGCAACGGATTATGGCAATAGTGAAATGCAGAAGAGAAGGGGACTGAGGGAATCTCCCTGAAATACATCCCTTATTATTGTTATCATTATCATTTTCATCATGATCAAGTGGGTTACTGCAAATTGTGAGCAGCATTTTTATGTGCTGCTTGGATGAAAATCGCACTCGGATTCAGAAATTTCAAAAATACTGGAAAATTTCAATGTTTAATGTTCTTGTTTGCATTGTTAGTTGTCAATAACATGTCATTCTCTCACACATAAAAATATAACATGCTATACTTCCATCACGTTAGCAGACAATGTTTTTCAAGGGCCCTGAAATACTATGCCAAATTGTACCCTGATTGAATTCTCCAGACCAGAGTGTATCGAAAATTTCGAGATGATGAGGGTGTTTTCAGTGGAAAACAAGTGAGGAAAAGTTTCATAATGAACGAAGCTACAGAAATAACAGTTTTTGGCTATTTTCAAATTCACCATGAGACATCAAGACACCATTTTCTGAATGAAATTGACCTCTTAGTAGACGAAATATAAATTTTGAGCAGGACGAAATATCTACTCATAACTGTGGAAAGATGTATCAACTTTCGGTGAAATTATTCAATTATAAATGGATCGGAAGTCATGGTTCTGTTCGATGTTCAGTTTGTTGGTGAGCAGCATGAAAGTAGGAAGTGTATTGTATCCGGCGATTTCCGCTATCGAAAAAAATTGATCAGAGAATTTGCATAAAATTTTGTGTGAGTGATGAAATTGAGGGCTCAAAAGCATCTGAAATCATGATAGTGGCATACAGTGATTGTGCTCTGATTCAAAAAGTGTTTACAAGTGGTGCTAACTCTTCACAAAAGGCCCAGATGTGAATGACGACGCTCGCCCTAGACCAGTACATCAACAATCGATGAAAATTTCGAGAAAGTGAAGAAAATTGTTACGAAAAATCGTCGAATTACTATTAGAGAAGTTGCTGAGGATGTGGGCATATCGGTTGGCTCATGCCATGCAATTTTCTCGAAAATTTTGGGCATGAAGCATGTGGCAGCAAAATTTGTCCCAAAATTGCTGGATTCAGATGAAAAAAACCTCCGCATTAGTATTGCTCAAGGATTATTGGAAGACGCCAGTTGCGATCCAGATTCAACTTCTTCTTCATTGAATCGATTCAAGGAACTAATTGCAAGTGGAAAATTTTGAAGTTATAGAAGATTTTACACCTTTTTTCAATTGGGGGAAATGTTGTTTCATTATTGTAATAACATATTCGTTTTTTTTTGATGAACCATTGGGCTGAGGTGATAAGAAATTACTGATCTTTTCGTTTGTGATATTTGGAAAGGTTTGCGATATAAAATATGTAATCATTATAATGTCTGGTATGTATTTATATAGGTGATCAGATGGCGTAATAATTTTTTAGTCATCCTCTAAGTTGAGTCTTCAGACAGAAAAATAAGTCGACATAATCCTTTGACTCAGTCATATTGAATGTTCTTACCTGTTTATCTTTTGTACATTCGGTACGATCATACCACCATTTGTTTTTCAGTCTTGTCAACTCTCCATCTTCCTTGAGACTCAACACTGCTAAATTCACAGCATCTCTGGAAAAACAACTTATCGTGAATAGAAACATAAAAAATGGATTTTGTTTGGCACGTGTTTGCTCATTGTTCCCAACTTATAGAAAAACTGTTTTCATGAAGGCTTTGACAGAATTGTTCAAAAATTTGAGAAAATCTTTTTCTTCGTCATCCATTTGAAAAAACTGATTTTTTCATTCGACTCACCTTAATGGTGATCCCAGCGGTGTGGCAATTCCAAAACCTTTGGCGTCCAGATTTCTTCCAACTTTCATCGTGTCACATGGTTCCCTCTCATTGATATAATCGTTTTTAGGCGATTCTATGAGAAAAGCAAACTTTCCTTTTGAAGTCCTGACCCTTTTGATCCCCTCATCATATGTTTTCACAAAAACATGTTTTTTGGAATTCATGTATTCCCACATTTTGGAATACAGGGTGATCTGGGATCGCTGAAATGAAAAAGCTCGTATCAGACACCCATTTGTGTTTATATTAGTCTATCGAGACTCAAGATCTGAAGATCAATACAAATCGAAATGACATGGAATAAATTACTATAGCTGACTCATATTTTGTTCTCATATACAGGGTGTTCCAAATTCGATTCTCACCATTGGGATCTCGGAAACAATGGGAGATACAGAGATGGTTACCTGACTAATAATATGCCGTTGAGAAAATTCTGAAATTCCGAATATATCTGGAGATATCTGGAAAAGACAGAAATTTCGGAAAATGGTTTTTGTTTTTTCCTGGCTTCATTTTTCGAAGGATCCGAAAATATATTCCACTTTCACATTGCCACTTTCTACTTGCTATATAACGGTGTTTTTATATTTGATATCCGACGTTTCGTCTTCCAGCCACCATCATCAACTTTATGTTTTCGAATTGGCGCTACATTGGATTCTTTCTGTTTTGAATAGAACCAAATTTTTCCTTTTCAATGATGTATCATGTTATCATTCTTTTTCAAAAAATTGAAGATATTGAAAAATAATCTGATTCTTATCATAATAGGCTTTGACTTTGATTTTTCTAAATTCCACCAAGTCGCATGCCTGGAAATCAACAGAAGACTCAAAGAAAACATATTTTCACTTTCTACAGTGTGGTGCTTTTGGGTAACAACAAATGGGATTTTTTATTGATTGCACAGTCGAAATTTGGACAGCACAAAAAGTAAGTGCTTCGCTACACACTATGTACTCAGAATGGCTTCAAGTCGAATAGCATACAGAGGAGGTGAAAAATAATCGATTCGTAAACGAACAGAGTACTTTTATTTCGAAAAATTGAACGAAATGCTCATCAGGAAATTTAGGATTGAAGGTTGTATTCGAATTCGAAGTCGCTTATGGAAAATTTTATATTTTTCCACTATTCTGAAAGTAGCTTCAGTCAAATCACTTCGGTACAATTTCTCTTGCCCCGTTAGTAGAATTCACTTGGATTTATAACTTCTTCTTCACAATAATCAAGTTTCTATTCCGGAATTCTCAGATGTTTCAAGTAGGAGAAATCTTGAATAAGTGAAAGATTCAGTGAACAGTGTACCACACTGTTTACTGAATCTTTTGAACAAAGTTATCTTGATAGTGATCAAGTCAACACCTTGATCTTACATCACTAATAACATATATCTATGATTATTTTTGGGTCAAAATCAAACTTACACTACTATACTGATTAAAATATGATGATGGAAAATAATTGCAATCATTGCAATCATTGGTGTTCTGTATGAAATAGAAAATTATATTTATTCGGAGCATATGGAGCTAATTTATCTCTCACGCATTCAATCAAAATGGATATTCCATATATCTTTTTTGGAACAACTGAAAGTCTATAAAAACCAAAGCGTTTAAACAATATCAATTTTATTCATGAATTAAAAGTATATACCTCTCTGCAGTCTGTTGATCTGTTAACAAAAAATCTCGAATCTGCATTTCAAAAAGAAATAATTGCATAAAACGAATCAAATGACGTTAAATGATTTTTAAACACAAAAAAATTCAAAACAGTATTAAAGAACTATTTGTTCCATTGATAAACATTATCATATTCGTTTGGTTTTTGTGTTATTGATTGGACTAATTCTGAAAAAGCTTTCTTCAAATTAATATATTTATATATGAATATAGGGTATGAACCATTGTTGTTTCTTAGGAATGAATATTTGATATGTAATTTCACTGAACAGTTCATACTGACTGTGTGACCACCCCTGAGGAAGTCATTGTGACGAGAAACACGTGTTGCGCTTTTTATAAACTGTTCAGCAAGTATCCAACAATGAGGTGTTACTTGAAAATACTAAAACTAATTTACCCTGAAGAAATCCCACGTAGATCCATGATACAAAGTTCCATATTCGACTTCTGTTTGAGAAGCCAGATCTTCTGGTGAATTGATAGGAGCAACCATCCTCTCCACGGTCAGGAAAGCTGCCAGATTTGCGGTATAGCTGGAAATCAGAATTAGTGTGAAAAACCACCAGCAAGCGCCTACTATTCTTCCAGACATAGATCTGGGAGAGAGCTCTCCTCCTTGTTGCATGAACGCTCCCAAAGAAAACCACAGGGAGTTCATCATTGTGAAATCATTAGCCATCGTACCACCGTGGTTTGTATGCTGAACAGTTGAGTCTCTGTAACAGATATTCATAGACATAATCCTGTGGCAGATATAAAAATTAATACGATATGTGAAAAAATGAAGCGTGGAAAATATATCATGGATTCTGACGATTCAGGAAGGGTAATATAATAATAATGATAATTATACTTTATTGTCTGGATTCATACAACCTCATTGATAAAGCTTGAATATAAATGGAACATAGGTCATATCTAGTATGAAACTGAATTATTTAGTTGTCACCTAGTGGACAGTCAGGGGAATAAAGTAAAAAATTGTAGACATATCTAGTAGAAACATGAATCAATTGGTACGTCACCTAGTGGGACAGTCAGGAAAATATAAAGAACGAATAGTATAGACGGAAACAACGTAATAGAGTACCTGAAAAATTATAAAACATTGTATGCACAGTTAATGCAATGAATGGAAGAATTCCTGCAACGAGTAGTAGGGTCTCTTAGAAATTTTTTTTATAGTTTTTCAGTGATTGAACATCTTGCTAGTAATATAGCAAATAGAGTCTCTGGTGAGATTGCCACTAGATAATGGAAGTTTCAGTATGTGCCTATTGTTGTGGGTAGTATAATGATTAAGAGTTGAGGAAAATTTTGATTTATGTTTATTTACCAGGCAAACTGACTCCAGAATTAATAATGATAAGACCATAAGTATATTGTTACTTGTGAGAATATCTCTGCATGACTCACGGGGTCTGATTTCATATATGTACCTAATGGCCGTTTTTTGTAAAATGCGCTATTTATTGAGAAGTGTGTAGTTACACATTCCCCAAAAAGGTATTCTCTAACGTAGGTGAAAATCTTAAAGAGCGTGATATGCCATTTCGGCAGTGGATGGTCCTAGTTCATTGAGAATTACTTTCACTGCATAGCAACCAGGAAAGATCTTGATTTTAAGTTGTTTAACATGGTCAACAAATTTAAGATTTTTGACTATAAGCACACTTATGAATTTAGTGCCTTTATTTCCACTTACAGGTTCAATAATCGAGCCTGTGAAGGATAATGAGTGTTTTTTGTGTTGAACGTCTGTAGATATTATATCATGTAATACCCCAGTCTTCTTGCCTTTCCATAATATAGTGATATCATCTGCAAAGAGAGTGAATTTACCAGATATTTCGACTCTAATGAGATCATTGACATATAATAATAAACGAATGGGACCTAGAACAGATCCTTGGGGAACTTCTGGCAAGATTTCTCTCCTATTCGGAAGTTCTGCTATTCTAACCATCTGATATCGTCCTGAGAGATGTGAATCAAAGCATGTGACAGTCACAGCTTGGCATCTATGCGGTTGAAGTTTTCTTATCAGAATCTTGTGATCAAAACAGTCAAATGCCTTTGTTAGATCACAAAACTCTGCTGCTGTTTTCTCTCCAGTTGGTTAAAATAAGAGAGATAGGCCAAAGATTAGAAGGAATACTGAGATCTCCACCTTTATGCAGGGGGATGACAACAGAAGTTTTCAAAAAGGAAAGAAACTTGCCAGTACGGAAGGTTATATTTAATAAGGAAATCAGTACATTGAGGGAGGGCACTTAAGGAAAAGTTTTCGTATTATTTTGATTGAAATTTCATCATGGGCCGTAGTGTTCCTATTTTTGATGTTTTTTGAGATTTCTATTAGTTTTGCGCTATAGAATAGTGGAAATAATTTATTATGTTGAGGTTTAGTGATATATCCTCAATGTTTTTCTTTGCTTTTCCGCTAATATTATCGATAATTGACCAGGACTCTGACCTTATTATCAAAGCCTCTAAGTCTTACGTCCTTTGATTTATGACAATGACGATTTTATTATATTCGATGACTCAAATTTGTTATATGCTCAAATTTCCAAAATTGTTGGTCAAAAAAATCAGTGAATACAAGAAAAACTTCTAACCCTGGTTCAGTGAATCCTTTGAGATTGGTAAAGCAACGCGACAGATTCCAATACAAAAAGGAACGAAATCTGATTTAATCAGGGCTACCAAATATTCGAAAAAAGTATGCAAATTGGTCAAAATTGATATAACGAAAAAAATTTCAGTAACCCTGCTACAAAGTTCGTATGGAAATCAATGTATGTGATTATTAATAAGACAAATCATAGAAATGATGGAAAATAAAATTCAAAATGTAAATTGTGGAAGTTTCAATAATTATTTTGTTACTGTTGGCGCAAATAAATCATTCAGCATTTCCATTGAATCGTATATCTAGTCTACCGAACCAGAAGAAATGATTGGATTCGAAAAGAGCAACAGCAATTTTTCGAAAATGTTGAATCAGAATGAGCGCCACTGGTAAATCTTTTTCTTTTCTAATGAGTTTGGTACCCACTAATGTGGAAATAGATTAAGTTCAATCATTATTCAAAGCAGGTAACAAGACTAAATGATGAATTGTAGACCAATTTCAATTTTACCAGTTTCATTCAAAATTATAGGGACGGATCTCGTAGTCTGCAGTTTTGAATATCATAACCCTATTCCAGCTACATTTAGATTAAAACAAAAATGTAGAGTTTCTCCATCATACCCAAAGGAACCATTCGAGTACTGCACTTCTAAAAATTCTCCAGGAGATAAAAGTGATGATAATAAAAAGCGATATGGCTCTATTCACTTACGGAACTTGATTCAACATAATAGGTACCGCAAGGATTGATTTTGGGGCCTGTTTTGTTTCTTGTACATTCGAATTCTTTGGTTGCGGTAATTTTTCTGGGTTTGCTGATGACATATCCTTAATTCACAAAAAAATCAAACATGAAACCACAATCAGTTTCATAAAATATCAACAATCATTATTTAATATTGATGATAAATTTATTAATCCCAAGTAGGGACAATGTTGCATACAAATTGAAGAAGAGAAAAAAACATATTGAAAAAATACAAAAAATGAAACTGAACAAAAATAATAATATGTGAAACTAGATATATTCTTTTAGTTGTGTTTTGAACTTCGTATAATTGAATTTTTTCATATTGTTAGGTATTTTATTTTATCATGGTATATAGTTTCAATGCTATAAAATGTCTCTGAATTTTCAGAAATATTTGTTTATATCAAAAAGGTCTGTATCAATTGATTCAGAAAATTTAATTTACCCCCATAATGAGAATATTGTATAATCTCCCAGTGCGAAATTTCTTGGTCTCATTCTTGATTGAAATTTTCTATAGACCCAATATTTTGGAACAATAAGGAAGAAAATAGCTTCCGTAATTGGGAGTACATCAAAAATTAAAAGTTGTGTGCTATTATTATATCTTGAAATTATTCACTTTCTGTTAGTTCATTCAAAAAATTCATATCTAATATCAGCATGAGGAGTTGCAACAAATTCATCATTGGAATCAATTAAAAAACTTCAAAATGAGATCACGAACTGTATCATAGAATCCGAAATGAGAAATTATGAATTTTCTATAATTATACATTGATCAAACTTTGATATGAATAATACACGGACTGCGATTCCAAGAATTGCATTCACCGAATACCCTGTGAGTGCGAAAAATCCTATATCGGTGAAACCAAGAGGCCATTGAAAGTCCGTATTGCCGAACACAAAAAACACACACAGCGAAGGAAAACCAGTAAATCAGGAATAACAGAGCATGTTTGGACTCATCAACATAACATCGAGTGGTCCCAAGCTGAGATCATACACAAGAAGAAACACTGGTTTAGAAGAAAATTCGAAGAAGCCGCAGAAGCTAGCGTAGAGATACACAACGTATGGAAACCCATGATCAAAGAGAAAGTGGCCAACTCCCACCAAACGGTCATCTCTCGCTAAACCAGTGAAGCGAAGAGAGGAGATAAGTGATAGGTGAAAGTACTCGAAATACCCATAAATAGTCATCTCTTGGAGGAATTAGTCCAGTCATCACCCGAAGACGATTGTAGATACTGATAATCGAAACGTCGTGAAGTAACGTGGTTTGAAATCACTCAACCTTCAATTATATTGATTTATTTTTATTTTATTCATTCAATTTTTTTTCATTCGTATTTTATTTCACTGTGAATTCTTTTCTGGTTTTTTGCTTAATATATTTGCCATTTTTAGCTATTCTTTTAAATTTCAATTGTATTGTTAATTTCAAGGATTTCAAATCATTTTATAAATTTTAGACAATGGAAGTCCGAACTGCTGAAATATTAAGATAGTCTGATGAAATTTGTATCTCAAAAATAATAAGAACCTTCTCTTTTGCCTCTAAATAAAGAGACTTAATGAGCTTGGATAATGTAGAAAGAATGATAAATATCAAAGCATGTCATCCGCTGAAACAAAAGGAATCTTGCCAACAAGTATGTTATCGAACGGATGAGATAAAACAAATGCCCTCTGCCAACCATAAATCCCGTAAAGAACGACCCCAAATTTCCCCTTCAGAAAATCCATCTGGACTGAATTTTCTCCGTCTTCCCGCTAATAAGATTCGTGGAGCGGGCCAGTATTTCAGCGACAGTGGTGCCAACATCGAAGCTATTAGGATGACTTTAGTCAAAATTAAATTCGGGCCAAGATTGCCGACGAGGCTTGATTAAATCCCAACAAAAAGCTTATTATTTTTGGGGATAAGTATTCAACTCGGGAGTTGATGAAGCCGAAGCAAGGACGAACAATGGAGTGATTGGAAATTGCTCTCGAAGATTTCGAAAATATTTGTTCCTGTTCTATTCAGGGACTTTCATTCCTGCCCTCCACAGGGGGAATTAATTATAGAAACGATTGTTTGGAGTTCAGTTCAGAATTTCACGATTACATACGAAATGAATGGAGTTTCAATTTTTTTTGTTCCAGCTTGAGATCTACTAGGAATACCACACTTATTGTTCAAACATAATGAAAACAAAACAAGGCTGACATTCGTTGTTGGCATTTTTTATCTATCCAAATTTAACGCAGACATTGAACACAAAAATCATAAAGAAAATGTAACAAATTAAATGGATAAATTTGGAATTTTTGGCGTCTCTTGATTGCTGACTTGATGAGCGAAATGCGCGTCGAGAGAAAGTGTTTTTGTTCTGGTGTACAAAAATTATGTTCATTAAATTAATAAAACAAATGTGCTGCTTTTGAATATTTTTTTACTGTGAAGCTATCACTATTTATCTCAAAAATTGCTTCATTTGTTCAAAATAATCACTAGGAATTCGATGCTTGTAGAAAAATATGAATGCAGGTTTAATGATAATAATTAACAGGGAGGCCATCAACACCTGAGGCCTTTGGTAAGTTGCGCCACCACTTACCCGAGCAACTGGTGCGAAACCGGACCGGCAGTCCAGGCACACCCTGAAGGAAGAACACTATTCTCCCTCCGGTGACGGCCATGGGTCTTCAGGGCTAACCACCCGGTACACCCAAAACTCGGTTCCTGACAATCGAGGAAGGGGCCCCCAAAATCGATCCGCTCGGAGGAGTCAAAGGCAAGGTGGTGGGGCGATGATTTCCTACCGATGACAACGCTGGCAATGACAACGAACCCTTTGAGTGGACGCATGAGCTAAGAGATAGCTCAATGCATTGTTACGAGAGTAGTGAGCTCGCGCGAAGGGAGTACATGGCGAGAATGCGTGCTCTTTGGTGTGGAACACATCCGAAGCATGCCGCTTTTCCACCAAAAATCTCAGGGATAACGTATTCTATCTTCGGCGGCAGGGCTATATAGCTCCTTCCCAGCCAGCTAACGAAGTTGTAGAAGTGACAGTTCTACCACCCGATGGCACGGCTGGAGAGGAGACTCGCATCATGCCGCCAATGGAGACTATCAGAACACGCAGGGTGCTCCACAGAATTAGGCCCCTGAAACCACAAGAACTGGCTTGTTAAGATGTGGAGGTTCATAGTGTTCTGACCGAAGAGGCTGACATCTGACAAATTACCACTGCTGTGTATAGCGTCGTCCTATCGCTTTCCGAATCGGAAGGGCGAATTTCCGGCCTTGCGGTTCGGAAGATTGAACGGCGGGCGTGTACACAAGATGG
>WOGR01004915.1:0-14278 GCA_015342045.1 Leptinotarsa lineolata | reverse complement strand
TTAGTACATTCCTCAGTTGGTAGAATTTATACATGAGCTTTCTAAGTCTTTTAACGGTATAGTCAATGTGTCTATCCCAACGCAAATATTGATCCAGCATTACACCAAGATACTTTATGTAGCATGTTTTTTGTATGGTAGGACAGGAGCAACCAGGAGAATGATCACACTGGAATTTATGAATCACAATTTTATCACGGACTGGTTGGTCTTTTGAAGTTGTAGTGAATGCCACAAATTTAGTTTTACTGATTAAAGTGTAACTTTCGAGTGTTATTATTGCTATCATTTCTTTTTCTCCTTATCAAAACAAATATCCTGTATTTTTGTTGTAGATATCTTTCAGATAATAAAAGGTTTCGCTATTAGAAGCTTATTGCAGAAAACGCTCAGAGCAATGGAAATGTGAAAAAATTTGAATAGGTACCTATAAATGAAAAAAATAACTCTCGAAAAATCCTACGGTACATAAGAAGACGTGAGAGTTGCTATTGTGTTTTTATTTAACTCAGTCAACCAATTTACAGGGCCGTAAATTTAAAAGGGAATAATTCACCCAATTATATTAAAATATTACCGAAACATCCTGAAACATAAAACTGAATTCAATTTCTCAATATGGAGTGAACGTCGACTATTCAAAAACCACAACAAATAATGCAGGTCCGTATTTAAAAATTCAATGATGGGAGTTGCCCAAGTCAGATGACACCCTGTATAGAAGATTCATGGATATATTCTAATAGCCCACACCAGAAGCCAATAGCAAAATGTGGACAGATTTTCAATATGTCTGCAAATAAAGAAGATACAGGCAAAATATAATTTGAGATTTTTTGGTTTTTCCTGTATATCTCCGAAGAGCAATAGAGTATAGAACCGAAAGAGCAATATTCGATTTTTTAACACCATTGAATATCTCTAAAATACGCAGCTTTGCCACAATTTAACCGACACTCTATCTCTTATCGTTTACGAGATACCCATGTACAGAAACGAATTTGAATAGCCATTAGCTTTCAAAATAATACCCGTATCATTGTTATTAATCCAGTAAGAAATTATTTGTAAAGAATATTCCAAACAGAATCCTTATCTTCGTGAGGACACGAGTGGCCTGGTCATCAGTTAGAACATTACACTGAATGTGTAGAAAGGAAGCATCATAAATATATTTTTTGACATATCCCTATTACAAAAAAATGAAAAGTGCTTCAACACGATATCTTATTGGACCCCCAACAATTTTAAATTAATTCATTCTGATGTCTTCCCTCGAAGGAATGCAAATGACGCTGTTACAAATACCGGAGATAAACGTTCACCTTCAATCACAAATCGTGTGTTCTTCTGAAATATTGAAGATAATTTTCCATACAACCATAATTTGAAGAAACTTTGCGATGAATCTGATCCTGATTTTATTCGACTGATGAAACATTTTCCGCCTAATAATGTTTCTGAAATATTCAATTTAAAAATGTGTTTGTTTGATATATTTTCTGACAAAATATATTTTATGGGTGCCATAATTGGTCACTTCATGATGTGATATATTTTTTTGCAGATTTGAAACAATGCAGGAGCACTTACCTATTTTTCATAGAAAAAAATTCCTAGCAATTTTTGGAGTCATTTGTCTGGTACTGACACTTTTCTACTACGACAACTCACTTTTGGGGTCTACGGAACAAATAACTTACTTTAGAGGTTAGTATTATTATAGCCTGGCCAGCTGTTCATCAGAATTCCTCTACTCACCTATACTAATTCAACAGATTACATCATCAGAACACTATTTGACCGTAAAAAGAACTTCAATTTATCAATTGAGCACGATAAAATGTTTTGACAATTTTGTTGATTGTATGTTGTTTATCGACCTGAAAACTATATGAAAATATAATAAATAATCAATAATACACATGATGAAAAATATTTTCTATTACCATTTTTTTTTAATATTTCTGAATCATGAATGTATTCTGTTCACCTCAGAATCAAATACCGTCTATATCGAATATAAAATTCTCATGATTTTTCGAAGAAAATCAGTATTTACCACCTTCTTCACAAGAATTATTTTTGTACAGTAAAACAAGATATTCTCCATAGATAATAATCACAAGGACCCAATATTTCAAAAAACGCAAAGTTCTCAGGGAAAGTTTTTTGAGGATATCATAATATATTAATGATCATAATACAAAAAATGTGCAAAATTTTCGAAGATTGGAAAAAACTAAATAACTTTTCGATGGATAGTTTATGCGATTTCAATGAGTATTGCACCGATTTATTTCATAACATTCAACTTAATTTGGTATATATAAAATGTCTAAAACGTTAACTGGAAAAATCAAGTTCATGTAGAAAGCGGTTGGTAAACATTGTTATATGTTGTAGACAAAAGTTAACATCATTTCAAAACGTAATTACCAAGTCCCCTGTTCAAATTTGCCAATATCACATTTACTCCAGTAAGTTGTATTTGTTGGTATTGGATGACAGAAACATATATCAAGAAATCGATAATTGAGTTTTTGATAATTGAATTTTTGGATGAATTGACTTATAGAGGGTAGACGCACACTTATAGAGCAATAAAGAAACGACAACCACAAGAAAGACCTTTAAATGAGAATTGAAAGTTTTGGTGGGTTTGAAGATGAAAAGTATTTGAGGATTCACCTCCCCTTCCAAAATGTCACTTGCTCAAGAGAAGGCAGCAGTTCAGTAAACATGCAATGGCGATTCGATTCAAACATCAGGTTCGGGACTGGTGACTAAACAACGAATGGCTTTTGTTTTTCATTTAGTACATCCACGTATGGATATCTTCGAAACTCATCACGTGCAGGGAATTCCATTCAAGTTTTAGAATTCATCGATGAATGGAATGTTTCTAAATAATTCTTCATCAGCTAAACTAGACTCATCTTCAGATAATGCTTATCCAGATAAATTGTTTATAAACTAAAAACAAATTCAAAATATCCAGGAAAAATTACCCTACATGCTTGCAGAGAAAAGATATTTTCACAACGAACTGGTCATGTTGCGACAAAAAAATCACAAATACTATTGACGAACGGAGTTTTCCAAGTATCTGGAAGCACAAAATGTTTACTTAGTCAAGCTTTCATTTTTTCAGATACTTACAATTTTAAATGTTCGAATATTCAATAAATACACTTGGGAGATTTTTATAGACCTTCTCTTTGTTTTCATTTGAGTAATTTATTTGATCAGTTGGAAAAAAGAAACCAATCCATCAAGTTTGTTGGTTATTGAAGGCAGCACTCCTACAGCAGTAACTAACTACATCTTTCGAATTAATCAGGATGATGTTAAGATATAAACTGAATAATTTGTTTGGATATTAGGAAAATGCGTTTTCAACACAGTTTTTCTTGTCCTTGTCCTTGTCCTTGGGAGTTATTTCGTTCTTCTAACTGCTTGTTTAGTTATTCAGACATCGAAGTTGAACGAAGTCCTTACTAATTGAATATGAAAAAAATCATACAGGATATTGCTGAAAGAAATGTTAGAGGAAACAATTCAACACGTTTCGATTCAGCAACGTTTGAATTATAAGAACTCTTGAATTTCACCTCACTTCAGACAAATATTCAAAACGCCTTATCTACCTTTAAAACATTTAACAGCCAAAATAGCTAAACACTAGGACCTAACAAAAAAAACAAATAAACAAACTGTGCAAGAGAACCGACATAGATAAAATATCAGTTACGGAAAAATTCATCTATGGTATAGAAACATTTCGTCACCAGAAATTCTTTTAAATGTTTTTTGAAACTTTAAATTCTTTCAAAACCTTGTTTCAAAACCTCTACATGAATTATAATGTAATTGTACGTGTGTCGAATCTATGAAAATATCTAATTTTGTCGAAATTACTATAATTTTTATATAAATATAAACAGAACTCGAAAATAGGCAATGACTATAACGTTAAAATCCTTAGATTCTTGAAGTAATCCCTACAAAATGACCTCTCTTATATACAACCTAAAATACGAATAATTCGCTTTCGGGTAACATAAACACTTGCTGATTAACTAGATAATCCCCAGAAACATACTTCATATCTCCGTCTGGAGTCTATCTGCGCATGATACAATTTCAGAAGTTAATCAATGTTCAACACCAGTTTATAATTTCCGAATTGATTGATACAGTTTGAACTGTAGCATCTTACAGTGAACACTCCATGTAAGACACTCATCTACGTGAAGACCTAAGAACTTGACTCGAGAGACAGTATTGATATCTTTATTAAATTGATTAGAAATGATTATGTTTTCACATTCTTTTTGACGATTGTGGAATCGAAGTGAATTTGTTTTCTCGAAGTTCAAATTCGAGTGATTTGCTCTGAATCAGTCACTGACATTCGAAATGATAGTAGAACACTTATCGACCAGTGGCTCATCGGATTTATCTGAAATAATGATTGAAGTGTCATCAGCGTACATGGTATAAAACATGACTGAACTGGTAATTTGTCCAAATCATTCATGTATAAAATGAACAAAATTGGTCCTAAAACTGACCTTTGGGAATCCAATGGTGACTTTCTGTACCGAAGAAGTTATGTCATCAAGAGCAATTGAGGAAACTACACAGCCACTGGTGTGAGATACCTATTATATCATATTTTTGGAGCTTATTCATTAGAATGGTTCGAACTACACAGTCGAATACTTTTAGATATGGGATGGATATAATTGTACCGTACCGAAGAAGTTATGTCATCAAAAGCAATTGAGGAAACTACACAGCCACTGATGTGAGACACCTATTATACCATATTTCTGAAGCTTATCCATTAGAATGGTTCGAACGACACGGTCGAATAGTTCGAGTTATGGGATGGATATAATTGTAATATCAAATTAAGTCTTACTGACGTTTTGGATTTTTTTTATTTGACAACTCTAATCAATATCTTCTAACTAATAAACTTGATTTAGCTCTGAAAATATTGTCACACCTTACATAAACTAAATAGAAAACCTATATAGTGAGAAAAAATAAAAATAAACATTCTAAATCCAACAAATACCATGCTGAGATCACAAAAGATTCCAACAGGACACTCACTTCGGTCCATCAAATCCCTAATTTTTTCATAACCAGAGTGTACTGCTGTTATTGTTGATTTCTTCTCTAAGAATCCATGTTGATTTTCAAATAATATTTGATTCTTTTCGCAGAATGATAGTAATCGATCAAAAAATAAATATTCGAAAAACTAGAAGTTACTGTAATTATTATTCTTCACGAGCGTTGAATCACCATTTCAAGAATTGGTACTACTTTGCCGGTTTTGAGCACATCTGGGAATTATCCTTTTTTAAGGACAAATTTACTATTTTCGTTAGAGGATAAATGAGAAATGGCAAGGATTTTTTCAGAATGAACATGGGTACCCCATCATGTCCTGATGATAATCCATTTTTTAATTTCGTATGCAATAAATTATATAACTCTGCATCTGAAAATGGAACAAGAAACAGTGATTCCACTGGTGTTACTGTAGTGTTCAAATATTTACTGAAATCAGAGTTACTCGAAGTCTATACACCTTATCATGGTATATAGACTGGAGATAGTGATTGAAAAGTTGCACAACATGTCTTGTGTCCTCTACCAAATCGTCCCCATCAAGTAGTGTAATTTTTTCTATGGATGTGCTTGTATTTTTATTACTTGATGTGTTTGTGATCTGCAATGCTGTTTCCGCTGGATTCTCGGAATTGGAAATTTGATTTTGATAGAATTGTTTTTTATTTAAAATACAAAGTTTTTCATGTTTTCCTTCAGATAGTTCATAGAATTCTTTCAGAGACGGATTACTAGATGTCAGCCTATGTAGATCTTTGAGGTTTTAACTAGACCTCATCAATTCATTTGATACCCAGTTATTATTTTTTTTTGAATGATTCATGTACTTTTTCAAAACGTTGATTTCGAAATAATGAGAGAATATTTCCCTGAAGTGAGCAAAAGCAGCGTCAATACCTCGAGAATGAAGAATATAATTCCATTTCTCGTTTTTCAAGTCCTGACAAAAGTTTCCAATGGCATTTTCATTCAATGATCTTTTCGGTTCTTGCTCACCACGATTATAAGATTTTTGGCACTTGAATTCAGAGAAGATTGACTGATGGTCTTAGATATCATTATTAACTATACAAGTCGTACATTTCTCTGATATATTCATTGGTGAATATTTGATCGATAGTTGATACAGAAAGTGTTATTTTCAATATGAAATGATTCGGCCGAATTTCTGTAAAACCATGTTTCAGTCAGACATAAAAAATTGATCTTATAGTTAGTTATATCTAAAATTGAATCGTTAATTTTTCGAGACGTCGCACCTTGTATATCTAGCAGAAGTCCTGGGTCAAATATCAAGTTTGCGTGATCATTGGATTTCTTTTGAATAAAAAACGGCTGATGCATGCTCCATAAGGCCACATTTCAGGTTTCATTGCTTTCTTGATATTTGTTTTCCAGAATAGTCGCTATGAAACTGGAATATTTGCCAGGATACTTTGAGGTTAGTTAGAAGATCCCGCATCTATTACACGCTCAAAATTAACTAGCCTGTTTCTCAACCCGATTAGCATCCTCATGAATTCATAGTGACCATTCCAAATATTTGAGTTTCCAACCAAACCAAAATTTCTCTTTCGTTTAGATTCGGCGAGCATACTGTTTTGAGAAATTTTGACCACAATAACCACTAAACACCCACCCACATGAACACTATTACACTCCGGACACCAGATTTCTCCATCTTGTCCACTTTATCTTTGGCATATAAAAGGAAATCAGATAACCTGGCATGTGGTCTGAATGCCACTTCAAATTTCCAATATAAACGATACGGAAATTTTGCACTATGCAAGCAAGGGTTGGAAACTCAATTATTTGGAATCTCTGTAAGTTCATAAGCATGAACATTGCAGATGTAACCTGCTGAATGATCAAATCGATCTAGTTTACTCACCGGTTTTCAAATTAACCCACCCATTTTGTCACATGTAAACAAAATTCAGGTATTCAATTAAGTTAAGTATCTCTGCTATTACCTAAAGTGGTGTTCAGATATATAAGAGCTAATATTATCAATTAATTTTCAGTTTATTGTATTAGTTTGAAAATGTTATAGGACAAAACTGCACTAACTTTAGTTATGAATAAAAGTGGTAAAAAAACATAGAAAGTTCCATTTCTCATTTTTCATATCAGAGAATTCTTCACGAATTTGGAGAATTTTAGACTTTTTTTTTTATTCATATGTTTGATTCTTATTTTTGAAGAGTTTAATTTTTTATCAAGAGATACATCAAAATTATTCAAATTAATGTTTTGAATTCACCTTTCTGTTGAATTTTCGACTAAGAAAGGTTTCGAAAAATCCTAATCAATAGGAGAAATGGTGTATTTAAAAAATCGTACACTTTTGAATTTCATTCTGGAAAAATAATATATGATAATTTACTCGAATTAGAAGATTCAAAAGAAATCAATCGAGGATTTTTTTCCGAGGCACTTTGTGTATTTTTTTGTAGTTCTATTTCTTTTAAAACATAATACCCACAATGGGGTTCGACCTTTTTATTAGTAGCTATATCCTAATCAGTATCAAAATATTGCTCGTTCTCAGACGCCTGGTCGATTTCATCGGTCTCTGTATTGAAAGGTTCTTCACCTATTTAGTTTTTTGGGGTTGTTAACTTCTATTCATAAATTCATCTTAACGTGCTCAGGAGTTCTTCAACTCCAGAAAAGAATGTTTTCACTGCAAAATTTTGGAGAAGCTCGTGTTTTAAAGTTCCAGCAGTGTCCGTTGTTTCATGAAAATTTACGTATCTACATAGCAAATTCAAAATATTCAACAATCTATCATGAAATGATTGAGTGGTTTGATTATGAGCTTGTCTACGCATGACAAGATATCTATTCCAACAAACTTCTCGTTGATACGGAAAATTCCTGGTTCAAATATGTTATAAATCTTTGCCAATTTGTATATTTACTGAAGTTTCAGTATTACCCTTAAATACGACGATACATGGGTATCGTCGTAGAAATTTATAATAAGATCATTTGGATTTTCGTCAAATTCTGACAGGCATCTTAAATATTCTACTTTAAATTGATTCATATTTGATTGATAACATTTATCTGTGTATTGATTTCGCAAAATATTCAAAATAGGTTATCTTAGAATTGAGTTTTGTTTAGGAATAGTATCTGGGAAGGAGTCTTTCGAAGAAACATTCTAATCCAAATTTTCTACTGAATTCAAAATTTCTTTGAGCGACATTGGAATTGTACTTACAGCAAAAGAATTATGACTTTGGGCAGTGAAGAGCAGAAGAAGCAACTGGATCAGACTCTTGAGGAGTTCATTAAATCATCTTTTGGAAGTTTAGGACGTACAAACAAAATCGTCTACACCATAGGTACAGGGGACCTCAACCAATTACGGCTACTGAAGACAAACGTTTTATAGGCATCTGTAGTTGATACCAAAGATTTATAAGAGACTACTCTTCTGTGACAGCTTCAATTAGCATACTGCTCAAGGGTCACAGAACATCCCAGAAAATATATTGAAATGAAGAGGCTGAGATAGCTTTCCAATCAATTGAGCAGGAATAAGTATCCGCACCAATTTTAGCCTCGCCAGGTTCTTCAAAGCCATTCTTTGTATGTTGTGATGCATCTAAGATCAGACTAGCTGCAGTTATAGTACAAAGACATGGGGAAGTAGAATGGGTTTTTGATTTCGTGTCCAGAACTTTGACTGAAAAAGAAAGACGATATAGAGTAACGGAAAAAGAATGTGAAGAGGTATTGTTTGGAATCGATTAGTTTTGCCCCTATGTTTATGGTGTTCATTTCACGGTGGAAAGCCACCACAGTTCGTTATTGTGGCTGAGTAATCTACAGAACCCAACAGGAATGCTTGTTTGATGGGTAATGAAATTGAATCAGTACGACATGGAAATTGTTCACGGTAAAGGATCCCAAAAGGAAGACTTGTCTAATCTCGGCTCAAGCCTATAGTACGAAAGCTGACTTATAGTACACCAAAATGGTGGAAAAAGTGAAAGAATTCCTAGAGAAGTAGCCGGACTTTGAAGTGAACGGAGAAGCTCTATATAAACATGTTTCTTTTGATTTTGGACCAATTTTCCAAAACGGAAGCTCGTGATTCTCGACCGTGATCAATTTTCAGTACTTCAAGAATGTCACGGTGATTCAAAAGCAGTCCAACCAGGTATTCACAAAATAATTCCCCGAATAAAATAGTTTTTCAATTGGCCTCGTCTTCTACAGGACGTTCGAAAGTATGATAGGCACTGTAAAATTTGTGCTCAACGAAAAGTCAGTTCTTCGATTCATGGAACAGCCGAAGAAGGTTGGTTTTTCGTGGCAATGTATTTCCGTTTATTTGATGGGACCTTTACCCTCAGGTAAAAATTGGTTCTCATACATTCTGCGAGGTTGTTTTTTAGATATTTCAAAGAATAACTTCGAAACAGGAAAAAAATTCAGGATTCAACTTCAAAAAAGTCTAAATTTTTTTTACGTGAACCTTCAAAAAATGTTAACTAACAAAGGCATAATTGAGATAATTGTTTGTTTCTATTCCTCAATATTCATATTTGATGGTTGAATTTTTTTTGTTGAATGACCCGAATTAAGTGTTGTGTGCGCAACCCGTATCTCCATTGCTAAATTGAAATTATAAATATTGGTGCTACAATTTCGGAGATTATGTATCTAGCAATACCTACATGTAAATACTCAAGTTAATATGAATAAGACACATTTTGATGGATACCTATTAGTGAACTTTCAAAATCATTTGGGCAATGCTGAGCCAAATATAATATTAACGAACAAAAAATGTCCTAGAATGAAATTGAAGAGATTAGAATGGGGAGAACTTAAAAAAAGATCATTTCTCTATTGGACTGCATGCCTTGTATATAGAAACAAACCGAGAACGTCTACGAAACATTTGGAATGTTTTTCAATGAAATTCATTTACTGAAAGCTTTCTTCTAGGGCATAGAGATTCATTTTGAGGGTTCATACGGCGCAGTTCGTTAGCCAGAAAAAATTCGAATAAATTTCCAATTTGTTGAAGTGAAACTTTATAGTAGAGGTCAAATGAGAGAGTTTTTCACATCGTATAAAGCACATATAAGAATTTCAATCAAGTAGGGTGCTTATTCTGCACACCGCACTTTTCAAGCTGTTACCTCTATTGATTATTAAACATCTATCGGAAACACTTTTCTCACACCAGAACAAAAATATTATTGAGCAAGAAAGGTTTTTGACTTTCTCCATTCCTATTCAAAATATGTGGAGGAAGAAAGCAAAACAAACTCTTTACAAAGTTGTGTAGGTCTATGTAGAGATGTATTAGGATGGAGAGGTAGAAAGTCAACACCTTTCTTTACCAAAAAGAATACCTCTCGAAAATATACTTCCCTCAATTCAGAAAATATTGTCACTCGACGCGCGTTAGCATCATCAGGGGATGACTAAAATCGCGTCGGGAGACAGTATTTTTGTTCTGATGTATGAAAAGTATCTTCAATACATTAATTCAACGCCAGAGGTTCAAATACTTCCTATCAAATTATTGGCCAAGTTGCCTGCCCTTGCTTCTTTACACCCTACACTTACTAGCTAATCGACGTAAGTACCCATCCACTTAAAATAATTCATTATACCCATACTTTTCTATGACCGAGACCACGCTGTTATTCGTAGATTAAAACAGTTCTTCGAAGATTCTTCAGACGACTGTCTGTTAATTTTCTATAAAGAAATATCCATATAGGGATCTTAGTAATTATATTAATGGAGCTATACGTCGGGAAAAAAGCATACTTAGAGTATATTTTGAGGAACAGAAACACTAAAACTATCTACAATACTTTGAGTTCGTTGAATATTTTGAAACTGAAACAAAATTTAGACCTACCGCCCAACCTGAAAAATTTGAACAAGATAAAATCTCATTTCTTGAATATCAACCTCCCTTCTTAAACAGAAGAACAGTTGAGACTATTGGACAAATACTAGAGCCGTGCTGAACCTCGCCTGTATGTTTCTCAAGTACCACCTACTCAAGTCAAACAGTATCTAAACAGTGTAAAAAGTAACTGTATTGGTTCCGATAACATTTGTCTTGTTATACTAAGATATGTTGAGGATTATCTTATCAATCACATTTCTTATATTCTCAACAAAATTTTAAAAACGAATCATATTCCTTCTGCCTGGAAACAAGCCCTTGTTCTTCCTTTGCCTAAAGGTGATAGTCCCACAGAACTGTCGCATATGAGACCAATTAGTAAATTGCCTCTACTGTCGAAGGTATTTGAGCTGATTTTGAAGGATCAATTCAATCACTTTGTAAACGAATTCCATATCATAACAGAAGTCCAATCTGGTTTCCGAATATCTCACAGCACTACGACAGCACTCATTAACATCACTCAGGATTTATTCCTGGCCACTGATGAAAGTAACCTAATATCTCTGGTACTCTTGGATAACAGTAAAGCATTTGATACCCTAGCCCTAGACCATCATATTCTGTGTAATAAGCTAGCGTATTCTGAATTTAGCGATGGAGCTGTGCAACTATTGAGAAGCTACCTCAGCTGTCGTACCCAAACCATATGTTTAGATGGTCAACACTCAGATACATTGCCTGTAACTCATGGAGTTCCTCAAGGCTCGATTCTTGGACCTTTATTATTTTCGCTCTATATTTCAGACTTTTATAAAGTGATAAACAATTGCTCTATACACAAATATGCTGATGATACCCAGTTGAATTCTTCTTTTCCTCATGATAGCTGGCAAATTTCAGTAGAAAAAGTTAATGTGGACCTTCAGAACTTATTAGATATATCTGCTGCACATAATCTCAATTTACACGCAAATAAGTGTTAATTAATTCTTTTTGGTCCACAAAGACAACTACTTGAAATTGCAGAGTCGATAAATATAAAATTAGCAGACAATAAATCATCTGTTGTTTCAGAAAGAGAGAATCTGGGCCTTTGGTTTGACTCGGAACTCCGATTCCATAAGCATATAACAATTTGTGTAAGAGCTCTTATAATATTTGGCGTCAATTATGTCAAAGTACAGATATAATGCCATCCAGATTAAAAGTGACACTATGCGACTCTCTTATGTCAAAAATATCATATTGTGATTGTATTTATGGTCCTGTATTGAAACAAACTGACGCAATGCGCCTTCAAAAAATACAGAACAACTGCATTCGCTTTTCATATGGGGTTCGTAAATACGACCACATTTCGGAAAATTTCAAAGAATCTGGCTCGTTGAGACTCAACAAAATTCGTTCCCTTCATCTGCTTGTGGCAACTCATAAATTTTTGCTGGATAGGAACCCAGATTATCTACTAAGAAAATATGTGACATTTTTATTCCAGAATAAATCTCACACTGGCAACCAGAATACTTTCATTATTCCTAGACACTCCTCCTCTGTATTCACGCGCAGTTTTATATATAATTCAATTAAAAAACATAACTATCTACCCAGCAAATTTAGGCACTATTTCATTTTTAATTTCAAGAAGAAATTAAAACTTTATTTTAAATCAACTCGAGATTTTCTTAAACTGAAGAAATATTTTTTGGCTGTTTCCTTACTGGTTATTGATTTCTTTCAGTTGAATGTTCTTTCTACCCTATCTAATCAATCATTTTCTTTCACTGTGATGTATATAGCAACTTGTAACTTGTAATTTGTAATCATTTACCTATTATTTTATTTTTTCTATTTTTATATTTTTTTCGCTTTAAGTTAGTAGGTCAAGTTATAAAACAGCAAAAGCTGAACTTTTCCTTTCATCGGAAATCTTGTAACTTGTGTACGATGAATAAAGGCGATTTATTAAATAACTCATTCCCTCATTCGAAGTGAATACTTGGTCGTAATTGACTAGAAAAAAGTAACGTGTCAGATAAAGTGACTCGATATATTAAATATAAAAATCCCAGGACGATATATCTGGACCGTAATCCAAAATCTCGAGGCCATAATAGGTATTTAAGCGAGCCTATCCTCCCAGAAAGATGCCGTAAGCAGAGACGGTGATTCAGCCACAATGAATTATGTCCGAGACCTGCAAGAAAGATAGGAGAACAACCAAGTGTGCTTGCCCTACCACTGTCTTAACTGAATAGAAAAATGCTTTGAGGCTATAGGGGTTTCGTTTCTAGCGATTCATTAATTTTTTGCTATCGTGCATGAATAGCGAAATAAAATTCTGGCATGTGAATATTATCTCTTTCATGCTCTAGAATCAAGCAATATAAATAAACGACTGCTTTCGTCATATAATTTATGAGCTTTCAGTAGGAATCATCCCATGGACATTAAATTTATATGAGTAGCGATACAAAAAAGTAGAATTGATCACAGCAGCAGTGGATATTCGAGCGTTATCTCTGAAAGACAAACTTATGTAAATGATTTTGTAAGATCTATCATCAATTAGGAGAGGTATAAGTTCAATACAGATTCAAACATTTGGAAAGAGATCCTACAAACTCATTCAAAAGAGTTTATGGGATTTGTAATTAGTTTAGGTAAAAATTGATTATAAATTATGAACATTTAGAAAAAAAACTTTCAAACCTATTTAAATGAGCAATTTATCTCACGAAGTCATTTGAACGTGTTGTAAGATTTCTTTCCTTTATGTTCGAGAAGTAAGCAGACAGCAGCATATTCGATTCACACCATTTTCTTTCTAAATCTAAGTGGATGGACCGAGTCAAAGTACCAGGATCTTTATCACGCTAAAGTACCGTGATGTCATCCGCGAACAAGGTAAATGCTCAAGATATATCAAGTTTTGCCATATCGTTATTATATAACAAGAATGAAATTGGGCCTATGACTGACCCCTGAGAAACTCCGCGTACAATTTTCCCACTATCAGAAGTGTTTTTGTCCAATGTTATTGTTTGAGAAAGGTCCAGAAATACTACCACCGCAACTCCTTCATCATTTAGAGTTGTGTAGAAGTTTTCGAGAAAATGAAAGATGGCGTCATTCGTGTTTTTGTGTCGGCAGCGAAACTGTAGGGGAGCTAAAATTTTATGTTTTTCCAAGAAACCCACTTTCCTACTTTTTAGTAGTTTTTCAATGATT
>WOGR01004914.1:316-14279 GCA_015342045.1 Leptinotarsa lineolata | reverse complement strand
TTCGCTAAACGATATCATCCTCGGGCTTCACAATACTCTTCGTACAAATTCTGGGTTGTGTTTTATAGTAATTTGAATCATTATGAATACTACTACCCACCAAGTATAGGTCATATATCTATCATGAAATTTTCCTTATTATTAATTTACAATTCAAAGTGCAATTGAGAGTTCATCCTATTGGATATGAATAGGATAAGTTAGTGTAATTCAGGAATTCATTTACATCATCTTTCGATGACTCCAATTTTTTGAAACAAACATCATGAAGAGTGTTACAGTTGTGGTGTGTATGTATACTGAACTGTACAGAAAAGAGAGGAAACACAGGCGAAGTTGACTGCAAAAAAATTGGAAAAAAATCCTTAATATGAATAAACAAAAATATTTTGTTTTCATATAATTAGCTCGTAATCGTTATGAATAACATCAAACCGTGACATCAATTTCCGTAAAGTAATCTAGTGAGTTGACAACTGCAGTACATTGTTAACCTTTGCGATAGAAAACGATCTAATTAGTGCCAAATTTTGTTGTTGTTGCAAAATGGTGTTGCGCTTTGCAAAAAAAGATAGGAGACACCTATTATTGGGTGAGAAAGTACATATATTAAATGTGTTTGGCGATGCGAATAGGCGAATATACTCATATACTCTGATATGACCATTTCAAGTGTTACATTCTTCAACGGTCATAGTCATATTTCGAAACCAAATAGGGCTAGCTTTCTTGCTTTACCTTTGAAAGCCAACATTCACTTATCATTCAGAATAGTCGTAGTAATTTAGCAACCCTTCAACTTTATTTTATTGTAACATCATTTTTTTGCTGACATATCCATTTCTTCCAAGTCTCTGGCAAACACTGCAGCGTCACGAGCTTATTGTGTTATTACATGACACTCATTCTGAAAATCATGTTTCTTGTACGTGTTTGTACATGTTCTTTGTTGAATTGTTATATTCATCTTGACATTTGGGTTTGAAAGTGGATATACGGTATGAAGACATAGATGAAAACAAACTGAATTGAAGAAATACGACCCGGCCGGGATTCGAACCCGGCTCTCTTGATTTCCAGACAGGCGCTTTAACCAGCTACACTATCGGAGCCACCAAGCACAATGGCTACCCAATCACACCCCCAATATAGTCATCCGTGTTGTGAGTGAGAAGAGAATGAAATTTGTTAGATTCGAATTTATGTCTGGTCACATTTTATGAATTTAATTTTTTCTTTCATTTATGTCTTCATATCATGAATCTACTCTTTCATTATCATATTGCAGACGATAACACTTTCTTTGCATATATGTTCGGTTAGTCATAGATCAATCAATCAATCAATGTATACTTTATTGTTGGAAGAACGAGGTTCTTAATGACAAAGCCTTTATACATATAGAATTACGATTAGGTAAAATTATATAGATAATTTGAGCTTATGGGTTTCACACATACAAGATACAATTGAAGAAGAATAAAAATATATAAAAATTGTTTGAAATATAGTAAATACAGTCATTACATACCTTTATACATTGATAAAAATTCAAAATGGAATAGTTGCTATTTAGACAAAAATCAAGAATAAATTGTGTATATAATTGAATGTGTATAAAAAAATAAAATTAAGGGTATAAAATAATTGAGGGTTATGCACCAAACTCCGAGTAAGAAGAACTTTTGCTATCTACAGACTGGAGACGAAAAATTCATCTAGCTTATAACAAGCTTGTTGTACGAGGATTTTTTTGGTATCTCTTCTGAATCGTCTGAGACATGTAGTGTCCCTTATGGTCGTGGGTAGGTGGTTATACATTTTGATGGCGTTATATATTATTGAGTCTTTAACTATATTTAGACCCAAATCGTAAGCGATTACTCGAATTGCGTGACATCCGGGAGACAACTTATTGCAGAGATTGTTAATGTGGTGATCAAATTTGAGTTTAGAGTCTATATTTATTCCGAGAAATTGTGTTGTTGTTTTATTAGGGATATTTTCGTTCTTCAGTGATAAGTCTGGAAGGTTACAACGAAATGTGATTAAATTAGTTTTTTCATGTTGATCAGCAATGAATTGGAAAATAGGATGGGACCGAGTACTGATCCCTGGGGTACTCCCAATTCAATACCTGAGATTTTTAAATCGGTGCTACAGCACATTATTTGACTGCGGTTGTTCAAATAGGATCTTACCCATTCTAGGCTCGAGTTTTCAATTCCATAACATTCCAGTTTATGCAATAGAGTATAATGACTCATGCAGTCAAAGGCTTTGGATCCTCTCCTATATGAAAACGATTCTAGAATGAAATAAAAAAAAATTATCTTCGGATTCAGCTTTTAAGTTAATCAGAGTTGAAAAATTTCATCCTTTTCGTAATAATAACATGAAGAACTGAATTGAGGTTGTGATTTGGCTATCATTCTGCTTCATGACTCTGATAACATAGTGAAAGCGCTTGTCTAGGGTAAAAGAGATCCGGATAAAACCTTTTTAACTCCGTTTTTCTTTCATTCAAGTCTGCGTACCACAAACCCAGGCTTTCATATTCATACTACACACAATTAAACTTTTCTTATAATTTGGGTCGCCTATGAATTCGTTATCTCCTTTGATAAAGAGCCCCTCATTCATATAAAACATGGCGAGCTGTCTCTGTTCATTTCTTGCCTTGATTGCGCCATTACGTTCACTTGTCTTTTAAATGAACAATACAAGGCCCTCAGTTCTCTCCACAGATTGTCGTTTCATGGAAGTTTTCTTATATGCGTTACTAATTTCTCTAGCAAATTCCGGCAAAAACGAATCATTGCGAGAAAAAGTAGTTTTTATACCATTTACAGATATAGTGTCACACATGAAGTTCGCAACATATGGACGTTTGTTTATTAATAGATATAATAAAAATTTGACTTCGCAGTTAGTTTGTGCTTGAAAAATAAGTTGAAAACAGCCTCTTTCCTTTTGTCGTCTGCTACTCTGAACCTGTCAAAATTTGATATTTTTTTCGAAAATCTTCAAAAACTCAGATTTTTTTTGTAAATTTCGAAAAATGCCAAAGGAAAAAGTTGCTCAGTTTTTGATTTTATACCCTTGCTCGAAATTTGGACTCTCCACAGTCACTTGGACTTAATTTTTTTATTTTTCAAATCTCTCGCTCCATCGATTCGGGTAAAACATGAATCAAATTTCATAATTTTGATTAATACGAGATTTCAAAGTTATATCTGGTCCAGAAAATACCCGCATGGGCCTGTTACCAGAAAGAGAATAAATAAATCCCCAGAAATTCGACTTTGTTGTCGATTTATGTTGTCGATGTATGGACGTTAGTTTGTCAGTTTGATTATTTTTATGACCAATAGTTCAGTTACAAACTAACCCAGAATATCATACTTTTCTGTATTTCAAACATTGACCTTCAGTTTCATAACTATTCGAAAAACTTTAGTTCCAGCGATTTGTACTATACGTTATATAAAATTTCGTTATTTTAAACATTACAAGACTCATGCAACATGTCGAGAAGAAAATAGTAGGTACCGATCAAATCTAAATAAAATTTTCCTTAAAAGGCTTTTGAAACAAATTTTAAGTTTTGGTTAATGTCAAATTATTGCGTCAAATGAATCGAGTTGTTTTATGTACAGATTTTTGTACATTTATAATTCAAAAATAAGTTTTATGTACAATGTTATCCACACAAGACAAAGTGGAAATCGTTCTTTTATGCGGTGAGAATGTGCCATATCGAGATGTTGCTTATATTTTCAATCACCGGCATCCAGGAAGAAATATTCACTTGGGAAAGATATTGAAAACATTCAAAGAAACTGGTTCCACCGAAAATCGTTTCAAGAAACCACATAATCCAATGAAGTATAATGAATAAAAACAACTCAATATTTGTTTGAGCGTTGTTAAGAACGGAAATACCAATATATTAGGAGTATTAGTGAAGATACAGGGGTTGGCAGAGAAAATGTGAAAATAATTTTCCAAAAAAATAAATTCCATTCCTATACGCTAAAGTTCATATACACTTTTATAGAAAAAGATTTCGATATTCTAGTAGGATTTTCATTTTGTTTCCAAGGTGAGAGAGAAAATGATATAGTATTTTCCTACAGGATTTTATGGACAGACAAGGCAACTTTCACGCCGAATGGAATAGTTCATTCCCAAAATTGTCGCTAGTGGTCCAACAATAATCCATATTTTGTAATAGAATGCCGTGACCAATATCAATTCAAAATAAATGTGTGGTGTGGGTTATTAAATAACCAAATAATTGGACCACATTTTTTTTAAGAGAAACGCAGACATGTACAGAAATTTCATTATGGATCAGTTGTCTAATCTGCCTCAACGTGTTGGACGAAATTTATGGTATCAGCTCTACGGGGCACCGATCCACCAAATGGTATAAGTGAAACAGTTTCTCAGTCAGATGTTTAGGTGCAAAGTGATAGGACGAGATTGAGAACATTATTGGCCACCAAGATCACCGGACTTATTTTCGATGGACTTTTTCCTATGGAGTTATCTGAAACGAAAATTGTATAAGCATATACCATCTGGGAGTGTTGTGCTAACATAAATCCACTATTTATTAAAAATGCCACAAAGTCTGTGAATGAAAGGAATATTTTTCGTATAGAACGGGAAGAATGGCATACTGAATGATGAATTCGGGTTCTATATAAGATTATCTAGATAAATCAATGAATGTTATGATCTTTTGTTGTGAATTTGGTTACAGTTATTTTGGTTTAATGTCATTTACACATCCAATGGTGAAAATGAGTGTATACTGCATCAAAATATTTCAAAGCCATCTGCAGCCTAATGAGATACAAATCTGAAAAATTGAATACGAGTGTAATGAGAATGAAAAGAAATACGTTTATTCGACTACTGACATATTTACGTCCATACATCGAAAATCCGAATCAGTTTAACAATGAAATGAAAGAACTAGATGAACTCTGCAACAATAAAGACGAATTTCTGGAGGTGTATTCATTTCTTTTTCTGGTAACAGGTCAATGCGGGTATTTTCTAGGCAAGATGTGACATTGAAGTCTCGTATTCATCAAAGCTAAAAAATTTGAATAATGTTTCGTTCGAATCTACAGAGCGGAAGATTCGAAAAATTGTAAAAATTGGAAAAAAGTTGGAGTGACAGTAGAGAGTCCAACTTTCGGGCAAGGGTATAAAATTGGAAATCGAGCAACTTTTTTTGTCATTTTTCGGAATTTCCAAAAAACTGATTTTTTGAGGATTTTCGAAAAAAATGTTCGACAGGTTTAGAATAGCACACGACAAAAGGAAAGAGGCTGTTTTTTACTCATTTCTCAAGCACAACCTGACTTCGAAGTGAAATTTTCATTATATCTATTAATAAAATAAAATTACATATATCGCCAACTTTATGTGTGACACTGTATGTATCGCTACTGGACAAATTATATCAGTTATACTCAGATATTCCGATCATTATATTTTAAGGGAGATAGAGACAACCCCCTCTAATGAATTAATGGTCAGCGGTAACTGGAACAGTGAGGGATGACAAAATAGTTTGTACCGATGCTTGCTGGTTTTTTGTGCGCCCGGGAAAACATCATCTAATAACAAAATATCATCATTAGTTAACCAGTGTTAATATAAGGAAAAAATTTGTATCGTGTCATTATCGAACTCTAAAAAATTTTTTTCAAATGCGTTTTTTTCTGTTGGTTGGGAAAGGGATCAAAAATGTTCGTAGACAAACAATTTAGTTTTTTGCCAACGTTTAGAACTTTATCAAATCCATCATCGGTGCTCAAACATTGGTTATCCATGTAAAAAAAAAACATTCAAAATATATGTAAAAGACAACATAGGTACAAACGAAAATGAGGACTAACCAAATGAAAACACATACAACCACAGAAACATTATTTTTAATGTGTCTTGGTTATATAGATATTATTTCAAGCGGTCATTTTATAAGCTTAACCTAGGTTAGGCTTTATACAGCAGTTCCCACAGACCATAAATATGGTGGGGTGTATCTCTTGGTTAGGAATAGCAAACATTTTCATTATTTCATTTTGTTCAATGGATATATTGTATGTTTACATTGTTGCTCAAATCGGGAAGGAAATAAAATCGTTCAGTTACATGAGGCATGAGATAATTCACATGAGTATCAGTTAACGAAATTGAATCAGCTTATAAGTCTATAACTGAAAATTACAGTTCCAAAAACTTACACATTTCGCCGTGACAATCGAACACTTTCGGATTACAACAAAACAACTTCCTACTTTCTGCACTTTTTAGGAATTCCCCATTGAATCTTTATTCAATTGGTTCATCTTAGCTCTATTTATAGCTGCATGGCTATCTAACTGCAACTCTAATTCTCTAAGTGAATCTTCAATCTTGAATCGTGAGTACTCAATCTTATATTGTTGAATCGAATGTTTTTTTGAATCTAGAATTCAATCGAATCCCTTTTTTGAACAGTATTGGCATATTTATATGATCTCTCCCTGCCATCATAGATGGCCTAATTATCCCTACTCATGTTTTGATGTACGTGAGAAAGTCACTTGCTTACGGAATCTAAATGTCTATGGATATTTCGCAACTCGATGACACACAAAGAGACCGCCAAGTGACCATCTGTGTATCAAGCAATTAATTTTTACGAGTTACAAGTGTTGTTTCCGGACCTAACTGGCGACTTGTGTGACCTCATTAACATGGTCTCTCACGTGTCGACATATTGCAACATCAAAGATGTTGAAGTTTCCCTTCCTTCAGTCTAGTCACGTATTAATTTTCGATTTGAAAATTGGCCAATTTCTATTGTTTCAAGTTGCTGTGGCGCTCCGTGTTCGAATGCCTAGGGTTAGGTGAGTGCATTTTCTGATTGAATATTAACTTCAGTTTTGGAAACTTATATATTTATTTATTGATATACATCTATATGGGGGTTGAATTCAAACTTCAATACATCTCAGTTGAATTCAAACATTAATACATTTTGAACTCAATTAGCTCATGGATCATTTCAAAATTATATTTTTGAAGCTGTCACAATCCCTTCAAGAGTTGTGTTAATTTTCATGTATGTGAGAACGGCTTGCATGCTTTCATTATTTACGTACAAGTTTACACTAGTTTTTAGAGATCTGCATAACATCAAGCGATTCAAATAAACCTATTGCATCTGAGCATATTGTCTGAAAATTTAATGAAAAACAAAACATATAATACTTTTCAATGTTATTACTTCAGTTAAGTCAACATTTCTATATTATTATCACAATTTCAGCACAACGCAATCTTTCATACTGTGCCAATAGTAAACTGAAACGCGATCAAAAATACTTGCTTGGCAGATTACTTTACACATTGGTCTTATCTTAAAGAATATAACTAATTTCTGACAATCAGTATGATTTCTGGGAGGGTATTTCCCCCCAGAATACAATAGTGAAGCTAATCAAGAGAGTTTATTCCAACCTAGATGATCAAAAAGTTTCGTTGCCCATTTTCTTAGACTTAGCGAATGCTTTTGATGCCAGCAGTTTCCCGCTTGAGAGATATTGGCATAAGAGGTTTGCAACTGAAACTTTTCGAAAATTACCTTTAGCAACGTACGTAAATAGTGGATATAAATAGCTTTCCAATCACCCCAAGCACTATGAGTTATGGTGCACCATAAGGTACTGTGCTAGGCCCATTACTTTTCGTAATATACATTATTAACCTATTTTTAATCAATACCACTAGGGAAGTAATAACATTTGCAGATGATACTGTTTTGTACTACGAAAGTGATAATTGGGAAAATTTTAAAATCCAAGTTGAATTAGTTTTCGTTGAAATTAGTACTTGACTGGAAAATCTCTTACACTAAATTTTGGAAAAACATTTTTTGTCCTCTAAACCCATAATCAACCATTAGAAAACCTTCTAAAGCGATTTTTCAAAGTGATTCTGTGTGAACCTGGTACAAATTCATCTGAGTACTACATAGTGAACTTCAACTTTTTGACATGAGACAAACATACTTCTTTAGTGTAGGTCTTCATATGTTCAAACCAATAACTTATGTTATGTTCCTCACATGAACGAAAACATAGGACAATGAAATCTAAATTATTTGGGACTTGTTATTGAAAATTCATTACCACGAAATATTTAAACTCTGGAACTTTCGTTAAAAAATTAGGTATTGGCAAACAGAAGCACTGTGAAAAATGTAATTATTACAAAAATATTTGAGAAATGCACCTTGTGATATGTATTTTGAATATAATAACAGTTATTTTTTATACATTTGACTAATTTTTTATAATTTTAACTTACCACTGTACTGTTCATTTCAACTTTTCAAATAATCAGTATTCTATTTCAACAAGAGAATTATTATAACTGTATTAATCAATGAACGTATAAACAATGTAAATAAATATTTTTTGATGTTTATTACTATAATATGCCTAATATATTGCTATGTCAACAACACGTCTATTTTGTGAAGTATCCGATTACGATATATTTAAAAACGTACCTTAATGTTAGATTAGGTATACATATATGTATTTGATATGTTCTCTTACATACAGTGATCAGAAAGTACTCTGGAGTATATTGCCAACGTTTGGCTGACCTCTTACTTGTCAAATATTATTATTATTATTGGTAATGGGGCTAACGCTATCAATTCTAACTATTGAAGACTTACTCAAAAGTAAATGTTGCATATTCCCCTATTTCTTTTTTTTAACAAAATATGATGTTGGTTTCGAAAACAATATTCAAATCGATAAAAATTGTCATTAGATATTTTATGTTATCATTTTTTATTGGGATAACTGTATCAAGAATGTATTTCATATCCTCTTTCAGCTATGGAAGAAGTCTTATCAGAAGGCAAAAATTTCAAATTGGTTGACGAGTCAGAACTCCCGAATATTATAGATTTCTTAAGCGGATATTTACCAGATTCCATTAAGGTATGATTTACTGACTGAATTTTGCATGATCTGAACTGAATATACTGACTGGCATGGCTTATTGTGAGAAATTTCTAGTAAGATATTATTAGAAAACCAGGTGCTGTAGATGATGGAGAAATCCATTTCAATTCGCTTGTAGATTGTGGGTTATTTAGTAGTCTGAATAATTGAGTATATTGAAAACTGTCAAACAGGTCGTTTCTAGTTTCCAACAATAACACTGCTCGATCTGTCATTTTATTCAGAATCGGGATCAGGTTTCTCTTCTCTTCAACTGTTCACCTATTGTAGAAGATATCCTCGATACATTTTTTCCACTTTTATTTGTTTTCGTAGTTAGTTCCGAAATTCTATGGTGTTTGTTTATGTGATAGAATTTTGCACTATATATGCCACCTTCTAGATATTCCCGTCACCTAATGATGTATCTTGCATTGACCAATATACATGTTGATGAGAATATGCAATCCTCTTTCATAAGAAAGGAGAAGAAGAAAAAAATGTACTATTTCGTTATACGGTTCCTATTTCTAACAATGTGAAGGAGCAATATGTATGCATCCAGGGTAACAAATGGAAAAAATTAATCCCCGATGAAGGTTTCTCCAAAATATTCTTGGTGATGATTGAATGGACATCAGTTCTTGGTAGATGAACAGATATATCTATTTGATAACAACAGTTACATTGAATAACATATGCAAAAGGAGAAAACGCTGATGATGTCATGTATTCCATAGGTCAAGAAAGAGGTATCTTGAATTTATCAAGAAGAAATATTTGCGTTGATTAGTTTTCACAAAGAATATTCGTGATGATGTTTCTTCCTCAAAATTTGGCTTGAATTTATTCTCAATGATTTGCCTTTTTGAGAGTATCATTTCGATAATTGGTTTGTACTGAATATAATCGATTGGTATTTCAAATTTTTTTGCATCAGTAGTTTTGAAACAGGTATGATAGAATGTGCCGTCATCAGCAAACATTATGAAATTCACCCCTTTGTTATGAATTAATAAGACATTGACAGGAATCTCGAATAATAATGTATTTTTTAACAGAACATAAGCGCTACAGAAAAATTCTTGAGGCACTTTGAGAGCGGTACCTGTACAAAAGTAGTGATTCACGTTGGATTTGAATCGCTGGAGATTGAATTTATTTGGTAAAACGTTCTCAGGAAGTTTATTCCACATAAACGTGGTTCTCCAAATGGAAGAGATCTCAAACAGTGTAGTTCGAGGTGTACTGAGATGAACCTCAAAACGATGAGCAGCTACAGTTCGTGGCGTGCTTCTGATATGTACCGATCTTGGTGGAATCAACTGTGCCAAGTCACTTCAACACCCCCCGTGAAGTATCTACAGAAGAGAGACAAATCTCCATCCTTTCTTCGATGTTCCGGACTATCGAGATTGACAGTGATGTTCGTGTCTTCAATCAGATGGAAAACTCTTTTCTGGATGGAATCCAGCAGCTTCAGTGTATGTTCACGGGCGGAGCTGTATACATGAGAACACTGTTCCAAAGAAGGTCTGATCTTAGCTTTATAAAGCATCAAAAGTTGCTGAGGTGTGTACATTTTTCTGGTTCGGAACAGTGTTCCACGCTTTTGAGAAGGAGTTTTTGCAATTTCAGCGACATAATTGTGCCAGGACATATTGGTGTGCATTTTAACCCTCAACAAACTAATCGAAGCGGAAAGCGGAATTGTCTGTCCTGATATTATTATATCTAGTTCGAAGTTATCTATCTTTTTGGAGAAAACCGATGTCTGGGTTTCCATGGCATTGAATTGAATCTGGTTACTTTCACCCCAATTCAAAATTACTTCTAGATCCTCATTAAGATATGCAACCTTCTGCTGCCGGTGAAGATGTGCATTCACAACTGATGTCCTGGTATCCAAATGGAATGACGAGACAAGTGTGTTGTCGTCTGCAAAGCAAAATATTGGATCCTTGGTTTTTTCCAATGAGTCGTTGATATACAATAAAAAGAGGGTTGGAGACAATATGGATTCCTGGGGAACAGCAGCGTTGATGGTTTGCGAGAGATATCCATCGATGACCACTTGCAAGGAACGTTCTTACAGGAAGCTGTAGAGCTATACACAAAAATGAGCCGACAAGCAATCGCATCGAAGTTTGTCCAGCAAACCCTCATGCTACACACGGTCGAAGGCCTCAGAAATATCAAGCGCAACATGTTTTTCGGTTGCGTTATTCTAAATATGGGTGACATAAGATAGAAGGTCGCCTGTTGATCTTTGTTTCCGAGAGTCATATCGACGATTGCTCAAGATGTTGAAGCTTTCCAAATATTTAAGTATATGATGGTTTACGGCGTTATCCATGGTTTTGATATCACTGATAGCATAGCGACTGGTCTACAATTATTTGAAAGACTTTTCTAGCCCTTTCAGGGAATAGACTGAAAGCGAGCAATCTTCCGAAAGACAGGTCAAAAAGTCTGCAAAATATTGGTGCGAGTTAGTTGGCACACTTTTTGAGTACGATGAGTGGCAACACATAAGGACCAGAGGCCTTGAGCTGTTTCAGAATTCGCCTGACCAGACGTTGTCGGAAAGTAGAATTTTCGGCATTATGAATTCTAGTGTGGGAATAGTGGGTGGTGCCTTTCCCAGAAAATCGGCTGTGGAGCGGGACGCAAATTGCTCAGCTAGTAGATTTGCTTTTCCTATGGCTGTTGTTGCAATTGAACCATCTGCTTGTGTTAGTGGTGAATTTGTGGATTTTGTGAAGTTTTGGTTATTAGCTTCAGGTATCGACCAGAAGCATCTAGACCTGTTGGGATTGATAAGCGGTTTATTCCTAATTCTCTGATTGTGAAGTTCTTTGCTTTCATTTATTCTAAGTTTGCAGCTGTTGTGAGATATATCCTTGGGAATACTATGCCTGAACAAAAAAGACTAGAATATTCTGTTAGATTTGAATAAATCAATGATTGTTCACTAGGTTTGGCTACACAATGACATATTTTTGATAAAACATTTTTCATTTTCTTTTCTCCACAACTTTCAGTTCATATGTTTTAATATAGTATTTTCCACTATCCCAACACTCCCCCATTCGAATTTTCCACTGTTCAAAATAGTGTTTTGCGTCATTTTCTGGGAGCATGTTGGCAGTCTTCGTCGCTTTTTCCTACACAGCTTCCACTGCATCAAACCTGGTCCCTTTCAAACCTTCCTAAACTTTCAGAAATATGAAATAGTCATACGAAGATAGATCTGATGACTAGAGGACTAGAGTGGGTGTTTCAATGCTTGGCTGGAAATAACTTGACAATTAGTGCAGTGTGAGTTACAGCATATTCCTTACAGCATTTATGTATTGTTCTCTGGTCGAATTTTTGTTGCCGATTCCTACAGTCTCAGATATTCAAACATCGATATTGACCCATGAGATTACTCCTTCACCCAATGTTCTAATCAGTTTTTGAAGTTGAAGGACGTATGGATCATTCTCTATCTTCTTACCTTTCTTTGAAAAGGTTGTTCTTTTCAAAAACCCTTGTACGTGACATATATCAATCTTCATAAACTTGTTGTGGATTGAACGAATTTCTCTGAAAATTTCACGTTGACACGTTGTTCAACTGAAACGTCTACTATTATCCGAAGTGCGGGAGATACATAGTCTGACGTGACCACAGGCTGTGGCCCACCTGAGCAATCTAGTGTCATCCAACCGGCTGAAATGTGGAGGGCAGATATCAGGCGACTTCATAATATGAGGTCTGACCTTCTGACAAAAAACCAGTCCCGTTGTGTTTTCTAGCCATACCTCGTTTACCAATAGACTCTAACTTCTTGAAAAATTGATTGAAACTATCTTTATCATCAGAGAATTAGGGATAAACTGCTTGCCAATCCCAACGGGTCTAGATTCTTCTGGTCGGTAGCCAAAGCTGTTAATCAAAACTTCACAAAATCCATAATCCCACCACTAACACAAGCGGATGGTTCAATTGCAACAACAGCCATAAAAAAAGCAAATCTACTAGCTGAATAATTTGTGTCCCACTCCAGAGTCAATTTTCTGGGGAAGGCACCTTCCATTATTCCCACACTAGAATCTACAATGCCAGATTTAACTTTTCGACAAAGTCTGGTCAGGCGAATTCTGAAACAGCTCAATATCAACAAGGCGTCTGGTCCTGATGAAGTGTCTGTCATCGTTCTCAAAAAGTGCGCTAATGATCTCGCACCAGTATTTTGCAGACTTTTCAACCTGTCTTATAAGAAAAGTGTTTTTTATTCCTGTTGAAAGATTGCTCGCGTTAAGCCTATTCCCAAAAAGGGCAAGTGGAGTCTTCCAAATAACTACAGACCAGTCACTTTACTATCACTGATATCAAAAATCATGGAGAAAGCCGTAAACCACCTCAAATATTTGGACCATTAATATGGATTTCGGAAACAAAGATCAACAGGCGACCTTCTATCGTATGTTATCCATACTTGAAATAACGCAATCGAGTATCTGGAGAGTCAAGAGCTGTTGCGCTTGATATTTCTAAGGCCTTTGACCGTGTGTGGCATGAGGGTTTACTGACCTAACTTCGATGCTATGGCTTGTCGGATAATTTTTGTGTATGGCTCTCAAGTTCCCTGAAAGAACATTTCCTGCAAGTGGTTATCGATGGATATCTCTCAAATACTTTCACTATCAACGCTGGTGTTCCCCAGGGATCTATATTGTCTCTAACCCTCTTTTTATTGTACATCAACGACTTATTGGAAAAAACACAAAATCCAATATATTGCTTTGCTGACGACAGCAAACTTGTCTCGTCACTCCATTTGGATACCAGGACATCAGTTGCGGATGCACATCTTCACCGGCAGCAGGAGGTTGCATATCTTAATGAGGATCTAGAGGTAATTTTGAATTGGGGTGGAAGTA
>WOGR01004913.1:0-14279 GCA_015342045.1 Leptinotarsa lineolata | reverse complement strand
TTACCCAACCAACTTTTTTTCAGAAAAATTATTGGATCAATAAATTAGTTAACGGAACAATCTTTATTCAATATAAACATTTGCATTTCTTCCACTTCGAAGATTGGAAATGCTACTTTCATATTAATTTTTAAAGATTATATCATCACTTCTCAACCCAAGGAATTGAATGAAATCATAACGATCAACAAACTCATTAACGTATCATAAAAACTTCAAAACTGTTTAAATGTACCGCTCTATAATTTCTACAGAATCAATGATGATTGGAGTGTAATTGATTTATTTGCTTTCGAGTTTGAAGAAGAATTGAATTTTCTTTTCCAAAAATTATTGTTTCCTAAAAATGCCCCTTTCCATTCAAATAGTGAAGGTTTGAAGTAAACAGGTACGTGTTTTGATCAAAACATTATTTCCATATTTCACTAATGAAGTTAAAACTATCACAAAATTACTGAAATTAACTCCTCCCAGCTCAGTTACACCGATCATATTAATCCAAAAGAACTTGCCCAGTTGCTACTTGTGATATTCTTGAATTTGTAAGGAGATTGCGACAGTGCAAATACCCTTTATTTCACACAAGAGTGTTAATATTTAGACGCAAAATATCATCTCTCCAAATGTACGAAAATACTGAAACCTTATTCAACGAGAACCAAATGATGTGCAGTCTGAGACGAATTGCTTTTGGACCTATTTTGAAAAATTCCGTCGTCTCAATTTAATCGTGAATTTAGAAAAATCCTGACCTGTTACTACGAGGAAGTCATCTATGTTGCACTTGCAGTTATTCGCGTTTTGTGAATATCAAGAAAAATTTTCAAGCACTCAATGAATATTATTATTCCAGTTTCTTCGAACAGCTGATTCATTAATATTTTCCACAGTATATCTACTTAATGGTATTATCGTGAACTCTGATACGCAGAAGTTATATGCCTTGGTTTTCGTTATTCATTAAACTTTTTTTTCGTTTTATCCATTCATTACTTTCCATTACAATTGTTCATCGATCTTCCTTTTCTAATGAATGAGAAAAATCCTTTGAATTGTTTCTTCACATACCTGTGAGTTTGATGACGAAAGATTACCTACTCTGAGTCTTCAGGAGTGAAACTTTCTCTTTAAAAATAAAACTGTCGATTGTAGATTTCATAACGGAACTGTTAAATAAACGACATTCTTTGTGAAAAAGTGAATATCTTCAGATCCAAAACGAACACTTTTCCCAAACATCACATATACTCTTCTCGGCGTGCGTTTCACCAAACCAACTTGGCGTCATCAGTAGATGAGTGAAGTTTTTTCCGTCTACTGAAGACGCTAATTTGGTCGAAAAGAGAAAAAGAGTATTGCATTCCTGATTTTCGGGAAACGTACTTGTTTTGAAGTCAACCTACGCCAGAGGTTCCAGTTGAATGAAATTCAAAATAGTGCATGAGAGATTTTAGGTAAGCATGAAATGAGTATGTTATACTTGAGTTTCAACAGTTCGGACTTCCATTGTCTAATATTGAATAAATGATTTGAGATCCCTTGAAAAAAATTGTTCTAAAATTGTTCGTTCCGTTAACTAGCTGACGAACGTCAACCCTCAGAAGTCGAAACTTGTGCGAGCAATGGATTAACGAGCCCTTACCTTTTAACGTGCGATTACTTAGCACGATAGCCTTGCGGGAAATTGAACCCCGGTCTTCCGCTTGAAAGGCGGATGTGCTAACCTCTACACAATTGTGACCAATACAATTAAGAATCAGGAAGAATAAGTGAAAATAACAAACATATTGAGCAAAAAAACCCTAAAATGAATTCACAGTGAAATAAAATACAAGTGAAAAATTGAACAACTGAATAAAAAAAAAGATTGAAAATTGAGAGATTTCAAGCCAAGTTACTTCACTACGTTACGATTGTCACAATCGTCTTTGGGAGATAACTGGACTACTTTCTTCAGGAGATAACTATTTCCATTGACTCTGGCCATTGAAGGAGCCCACAAGTAACCCCGAGTCTGGTTGAGATACGATGACGACAGTTTCATGATATGGAACCATGGAAATATTGAACTAGATGCCTTTCTGAAGCACATCAACAGCGTAAGAGCTTCTATCATTTTCTCAATGGAGAAGGAAGTCCACAAGAATTGCCATTCTTAGACGTATTGGTGAAGAGGACCGACACTATGTGAGAAATATCTGTATACCGAAAACCCACTCACACAGGACAGTATCTGAACCACGAATCATCAATCGTCTGAAAAAAGAATCATTAAGACTCTATTAGACTGTGCTTTCGGGCTCTATAATACAAAAAAAGGTCTGGAGAAGGAACTAAGCATCATCTAAAATGATCTTCAAATGAAGCTGAAACAGACTGGCTGAAAGACAGCAAGAACCTTGCAAGGAAGAGAAGCCGTTACAACCAGTGCTTGCACTTCCCTACAACAGAGGATAGTCGGAAAGGATAAGAAGAATTGGGTCCAAGTACAACATCAGAACCTGCTTTAGATCCGGGAACACTATCCGTAGCAGCCTCTCGGAAACCAGGTACGGTACGGAAACTCGTACTATGAGTGCGGAAAATCCTATATCGGTGAAACTAAGAGGCCATTGAAAGTCCGTATTGCCGAGCACAAGAAACACACACAGCGAGGGAAAACTAGCAAATCAGGAATAGCAAAGCATGTTTGGACTCATCAACATAACATCGAGTGATCTCAAGCTGAGATCATACACAAGGAGAAAATTCAAAGAAACCGCATATATGTTGTCTAACAACGTATTCAGCCAAGCTAGCGTATAGCGATACGCAACATAAGGAAAATCATAATCAAGGTAAAAATGGCCAATTCCCGCCAAACGCTTATATCTCGCTGAACTGATGAAGCGAAAAAAGAAAAGGGGGGATAAGTGAAAGTACTTGAATGACCTATTGCTGCGATAGGTCTACATTAGAACCACGAAACGAAGTATCGGGACCCGTCTCTCCGAACACAAAAGAAACTGTTGCCTCGGACAAACCGAAAAATCGGCTGTAGCCGAACATGCTCTCAACGGAGAAGGTACCACATTATCGCATTCGAAGACACAGTGGCAATAGAGTTCCGAAAACATAGGAATAATTTCAATAGAAAAGAAGAGACAATCAATAAGAGCTGACTACCTGTTCTGAGAGGTACACGAACACGAACAGGTAATACAATGAAGAACAATATAAATAGAGCGACCAGTACTGAAATAGTAGTTGATGGAGTGGATACAATAGGAACAAGAACCCGTGCCTCAAGTATTGCGACCGTCACCACACCCTCTTTGAAAATGTCTACCGCAGCAGTAGACAAAACGTCAGGCATAAAAACCTGCAGATCACGGCTGAAAAACCCAGAAAATATCTTTCATAGAGTACAATCATTATTTCCTTTTCAATTTGTTTGATATTCCGTCAAGAAAACTGAATGACAGGACTAGAGACGAAAATATAATTTACATAATGAGATACTGTGGAACTGATGTAATTTTGAATACTTTTCAATTTTGATACTTCAGCATTTTTCACACTAATTCATTCAGTTTTTCAACACTGGCACATTTGAATTAAAAATAAAGAAGTCAAATCATAGTGAATCTGGAATATGGTAAAAACAAAAAACAAGGATCTCGAAAGAAGTCCGTGAAATATTTTATTTCAAATTACCTGATAATTGAAATGGTAATTACAGTAAGCAGAATTGAACAATCATTTTACGAGACTGCATTCTTTATAAGATGAAAAAAATAGATATTTCAATCAGCTTCGCAGATAATCCACACAAATTAACGAGCTAACGAATACGATTTCAGTACATGCTCGAAATGACGTGTTGAAACGAATTGTAATTCCTTACTTCAACTTGCCCACGAACTGAATGTAAATGATAATTTAAGCAAATTCTGTGTTGAAATAGAAATGAGGTGTCTATAAGACCTTTCATTCAGGAGAAAATTATATTCGCCTCATTTTCAAATTGAGCAGTTAGGAAAAAGAACAGTTATTAATGTAGATGAGGAAATGTTCATTGAATCAAAGAGCTTCGTACTCAATATTTGAGAAAAAGTGAGATTTCGATAGGTATTATTGATGACTAAATCTTCGGTTTACGTTCTTTTACATCACTTCGTGATAAATTCTTCAATATCAATGTTGAAATAACGATTTTTTTATAAAAACAACGTTTGATGTCCACCCAAATTTGATATCTGCTGTTCAAACTTGAAGCGAATTTTCAAATTCATTGATAAGTCCACCAATTGATCCGATTTATTCATTTATTGGTCAAATCGAAACGTTAGCACATTTCTATTGGTTGAAGCAATTCATCACAATTTATTCTCGATCTCGCCTTTGTTTGGAACAAGTTTGTTTTCCATATATTACTGAACATAATTATAATGAATATGATTCATTTTTTTCAAGTAAGATTTAATATTATATTCAGCGTTTTCATAACCTAGCAACTTTTATCAGAATATTAGACAACAAACGAGAAATATGTTGAATATCCATGAGAATGAAGTTTGTTGTGGATCTTTCGAACACACAGTGGCCATTTTTCTCAAACAGAATACTTCACTTTTCTGACAAACAGGATTATTTCAACATGGAATATCCTTCACGAATGAAGGATATTCCATGCAACATTAAAAAACATTAAAAAATACTTTCCAATTATTTCAAATTATATAAATGAACAATTCGTTCAGGCCAGTCTCAACTCACCTACACAGTAGGTTTATGGACCGACACCTATCAGAAAACAACTACTCCCCTGGATTATATCCGATAGATGTCAGTGCAGAATTCTTCACAGAAGTAATTCTTGCGTATGCTGTTAGCGATACAACTACCGGAATAGATTTTTAATTATTGAAACACACTTGCAGACCGGTTTCGGGTTGCAAGTGTGTTCCAAGTGTTAAACAGAAAATGAAAGTCGAAACCATTTCTCTACTTAATATTCTGTACAAAACCAGGATGTACTTTCCAATAATTCATTTTAGGAATACCTATTTATTTTGAATTCAATTGAATGATTCCTATTGGGGGCTCTAACATCCGATGTGTTGACTAAACATAAAAAATCCGAAATAAAAAAAATAAGATCCTAATTTTTATAATGCCAAACAATATAAAATTATTTCAGTGTTGACCAATCCAATAAATCGTTATTGAAACAAGGTACTGTTATTTATAATGGGTTACCAGAAAAATATAATATACAAAATATCTGAAGAAATTTTAAAACTAATCGACTTTTTATGGAAACATATGAATAGAGGAATTGTTCAAAAATTTTCAAATATTTCCTTTATAATAATTTGTATTACTCATATATACAGACTGCCTTCTCAAAAATTGATGATTCATGAAGTTATCTATAACATCAACTTTCAATAAATAGCCCTCTTTGGATTCTATAGATGAACACACATTCAATATGATGCTGCTTTGGAAGTAATATATCATCGATAAAGCACTTTTAAAGCCTCAAGATTCTACCTAGAATTTTCATTCAGAAAAACTTCATAACTCCTTTTGGTATTTTGAAATACGTTTCCACTTTTGGAAATTTTGTAGAGATAATGACAATCACATGACATCAATTTTTTCATTTGATTTGACGCAGAAAAGACTAAATATTTTGATGGTGGCTTCGAAGTTGAAGTCGATACACTTTGAACTAAACTTCTCAAGAATTCTCTCATTCGAAAAACAGAATGCTTTTGGAACAAGCTTTCCAATATATTCTATCAAGAATATATTCTTCAGCGATTTGTATCCATCATACATTGCCAAAGAGTTGCTTCTAAAAAAGTATTCTGCTGAATTTCCAAATATCAATAACGTTTTTCCAGTTGCCAACCATTTTAATTCGGAAGAAATTCACTACTTCAGTATAATATATAACAATTTTAAAATTCCACCTATACTCATTCATACTAAGGATTACCCTTTGAGATAAGTTGAACCTGACAACAAATTGGAAAATCAGCTTATCATCACCTATTTTAGGTCAAAACAGTACCGTCTGGTGTTGAATAACGTTTACTTTGTTTTCGAAATTATTGATGAGTTACTGCTGATATTCTCACCATTTTCAGGACCGATCAAGAACAAATAAGGCATTCAGAATATGCTCATGTTGTTGACCCAACTAAAGAGAACACCGTAATATACCATCTGAGGAATGAAAGTACATTTTCCTATACATACAAATACGAAATAGTAAATAATGACATGGAATCAAGTAACCCTTTTGAGGCAATGTTCGAATCTATTGAAGAAGATCACATCATTCATAAACTACTGAAAACGAATTATGCAATGTATATTTATGGACTTCTGATCGTATCTGCCGTAATATTGACTCTTACTCGTTCCTTCACCTTCTACAAATTGTGCATGTTATCCTCCACACATTTACACTCTGATATGTTCAACTCTCTCTTGAATGCTCCGATGAGGTTCTTTGACACCACTCCTTCTGGAAGGATATTGAACCGGTTTTCCAAAGACATGGGAGCCATCGATGAAACACTGCCCAGAGTTATGTTGGATGCAGTCCAGGTAAATTATTAAAATTGAGATACTATGAAATTATTTTCAATTTCATAGTATCTCATATTTTCCATTCCCATAGATTTAGGCGACTAAAGCTATGAGATTGCTATTAGGTACCTCCTATATATATGTCTGTATCTGTGTACGACACATTGTATTTGTTCTCTCTACATATGTGTTTGTACATATACCTAATGCTTGTATGAAACTTACAGTTACATTTTATTGCCAATAAGAGTTATACGCTTTTCACAAGACTGTACTATTGTTATTATTACTATTATTGTTATTATGCTATGTCAATGCTCACTATCAGGTGGAATTCCACCTCGTGAGTTGAATCTCCATTTATTCACCATATCATTATTATTATTATTAGACAACTCATCTGTTTTATGTACTTGTATGTGAATAAATTATTATTATTATTATCAAAGTATGATGAGTTGTTTTCTCGGGTTCCACTCCGTGTTCTGTGTTTTTTTATCCTCGTAAGGATTATTTTCACAACGTTTCGGCAAAGTCTCATTTGCCATCTTCTGGTGATGTCTGAAGTTTTACAACTAGACTACCAGTTAGGATTTTCAGTGGCCTAATATCGATTATTTTGTGATGAAACCACACCATTCGTTATGAAATCAGCTTCATCACCGAATGAAATATTCTTTAAAAAATGTCTGTCGTTAAGGTACTCGCCCTGGCCCCATAAGAAAAATTCTAAACATTTTTCTTGATCACCTGGTTTTAGAGTATGCAAAAATTTTGGTTCGAATGCCTTCAATTCGTTTTTTCGCAGACATCGCCTAATAGTTTTCCTAGGTAAGTTTAAATCTAAGCTGGCCACCTCAAACTATTGTTACGTTTTCCGAAATGGATTCACCAATAATTGACTACACTGAACAATTATCAAACTCATTTCTATTTCACTTTCGACATAACAAAACACTTCAACTAAAACTTTTGTTTGAAGGTGAATAACAATGTTTCGTGGTGAATTTCATCAGTTCGGACTTCCATTGTCTTATATTGTATAAAACGATTTGAAATCCCTAAAAAAAACAATACAATTGAAAATCAAAAGAATAGCTGAAAATGGCAAATGTATTGAGCAAAAAAACCGGAAAAAAACTCCCAGTGAAATAAAATACGAGTGAAAAATTAAACCAATGAAATAAAAATAAATTAATATAATCAAAAAAATAAGCGATTTCAAACCACGTTACTTCACGACGTTTTGATTATTAGTATCTACAATCGTCTTCGGGCCAGTCATCACCCATGTGACAATTGGATTCTGTACACCAGATCGTTTATCTTTTTGGATACTAAGTAAGGTCCTTGCCATGATCTCTGCAATTTGAGACACAAACCTTTTCGACGTTGAGGTTGGTATAACCACACTGCATCCCCTTTCTTGAAGCTCACCGGCAGCGACCTTTTGTCAAACCTCATCTCTGTCCTGTCACTGGAAAGCTGTAATTTGGATCTGGCAAATTTATGTACAATTTCTAGTCTCTCCCTCAAGTCATTCACGTACTATGAAAGGGGTACCTCTTGAGGTTCATCGGATTGACTGCCACACATGACGTCTATCGGAAGCTTCAGTTCTCGACCAGTTATAAACATGTCGCATCTTGTTGGGAGCTCCTGTATGCCAACAGAAAGAGAGGAACCAATTCATTCCAGTCTCTTCAGTTTTAAGAGACGAACATCGAGTGGTAGTTGTTTGTGGTGTGTTTATGCCTCTCGACCATTCCATTGGATTGTGGGTGAAGAGCAGTTGTTCTTATCTTTTTTATTCCCAACAAAGTAATCATTTCCTTCCATAGATCTGATTCAAAGTTGCGGCCCTGATCCGAGTGTAGTTCCTGTGGTACTCCGTGTCTGGCAATTACGTTCTGCAACAGGGTTTCTGCCACCGTTTTAGCCTCTTGGTTGGGTAAGGCTTCTACTTCGGCTATTTGAAGGAATAGTCCATCGCAACCATAAGGTACTTGTTACCGGATTTGCTCATAGGGAGAGGTCCCAAAATATCGACTGCGATTCTCTCGAAAGGGTACCCACTGAGGTACTGCTTCAACTTTCCTCTTTGCTTTGTCTTCGGACCCTTTCTCGAAGAGCACAGGTCAAAGCGCTCACACCACTTTTCCACGTTTCGACTGCAACTGACCCAGTCGTACCTCTCACGTACTCTCGCTAGAATTCTATTCACTCCAAAATGTCCTCCAGTGCGACCATCGTGAAGCTGTTCAAGTATTATCGGGATACACGTCTTAAGAAGGATCATCTGGAATTTGTGGGTCCTTCCATCCGAGCTTTTCCATTCCCGAGGTGATCTCGAATGCACATGGAGTCCCATCGGGGCCAGTTATCCTCTTCCTGCTGGCCGTGCTTGGAGATCTCTTGCCATTCCAGCCTCAACCCTTTGTCAATCCATTCTCGTACACTTTTCAAGAACGGATCCTTCTTCTGCGCTATAATCATCTCCTGCCTCTTCATTACGGTAGTGTCACACTCAGAGGTTGTTAATGACCGCACCACACCATGGTCAGGTGATTCCTCAGATTTTCTGTCCATATCCCTGGACAAGGGACCCTTACAGGTTGCTACCCTCTGGGTCAGAGGGAACCTGAAGCGGCGGGAGGTAGGGGATCTTATCTTCCTCTCAGAGCTGTCCTTGAAGGAGTCTCTGCCCACTACCTTGTCACGTCTTGTGGAAAGTTCTTCTTCTGGTAACTGGTGACTATTCAGAAATCCGTCGACAACTGATATGTTCCTATCATGTTAATCGAATTCCTAGGGACTTGGGATGTAGCAGCCAATGTACATCTCCTAACACTGACTTAATTTATTTTCTTCAAACCCTGACGCTCCGGTTCAGGTGATCTCAAACGCAAGTCTTTTCTTTCTTTGGATGCTGGACGTGGTCGGTATTCCCGCTTCAAATGTCCTTCTCTGCCGCAGTTATAACATTTAGGCCGTCCTCTTGCCTTGGATGCAGTTCCATTCATTGAATATTTCTTGAAGATTTTCTCTAGACATGCCAAGATTTGATCTGTTCTTTCGTCTTCCTTTTCATTGATGGCCCTTCCTAGAACTTTTCGTTGTATTTGCGAAGCATTTTTGGCAGATTCAAATTCTAGGGCATAAATGATGGCTTCATTCAATTTTTCATGACGTGCCATCCTCAACGACTGCTGCAGCTCCATGTCACCACCTTCGTCGATGAAACTATGGACACTAATCCAGTGGGTAAAGTTATCAGGTGCTTCTGGGTAGGCGAGTTTTACCAACCCCTCGACTCTAGCCCCAAACTCCTGCAGACTCTTGGATAGACCTTGGGTTCTCACCTTCAATTGAGCTTGGTAGACCTGTTGAAGGTGCTCACTTCCATACCTGACCTCCAAAGCTGATGGTGCTCACTTCCAAAGCTAATACGACTGCTTCATAATTCTTCTGCCTATTCACTGGAATATTTTGCAGAATTTTGGAGGCTTTTCCTCGTAGTGCCCGTAAAAGAGCTGTTGCTTTCTCTTCATTCTTCTATCCATAATTTTCTGCAGCGGCCTCAAATCGTCTGCAATAAATTGACCACGAAGATTCGCCATTTAAGGTTGGAGTTTTGATGAAACTACTGCTAGAAGGGAGATATATCGTCTCCGATTTGCATTTTTCCACAGCAATCCTCTTCAGTGCCGTTGATTCTTTCCGGAATTTCTGGAAAACCTCTTCAAACCTTTTCTCGACTCCTTCAAACTTTTTGTCAACTCCTTCAAGTTTCCTTCCGACTCTTTCAAGCTCCTCTTCAAATTTCCTTTCAACCCCCTCAAGCTTCTCATCGACTACCTTTCCCAATCCCTCCTTCGTTTTCGTTTCCTGGAATACTTTTTTGAATTCTTCCTGAATAAATTCCTGTACCTCCCCTTCACTCACTTGAGAAAATTTTAAATCCTTCAATAAATGAAGGTACATCTGATTGTCTTTTTTCTGCTTTTCCTGTTTTTCCTGAATATTTACCAGCAAGTCTCTATCTTTTTCCTGTGTTTCTTGGATATTTACCAGCAAGTCTCTATCTTTTTCTTGTTTTTCTTGAATACCTAGTAGTAATTCACAGTCTTCCTTTTGGCGTGATTGTTCTTTCTCTCTTCCACATCTTCAATTCTCGGCCAGGCTCGCTTGCAGAGCCTCAAACATTTTCTTGAACTCTTCCATCTCGACACAGTGGACTATCGCCTTTTTAGATCGCTTTGCGTAACGCACTGTACTCGCACTAGACTGCCTTGATAGGCGGGTGGATAACGCTCATATTAGGCAATCGAAGGTGCTATATTTTTCTTTGGAATTCCATCGAACGTTGGTAACGGTGTTCTCGTCACATATGGAATGCCGACAAACATAGAAGATTCGCGGAACTTCATTCGGGCTGAGCGCGTTTTTGCCGGCTACCAGTGGCGGACTGCGTTATTTTCTTTAGGGCATGATTTATAACACTATTATTTGGATTATTTCTGAAATAATCTAATATAGTCTGATCATTTCCATTCCTTCTTCATATATTATTCTTCGAAATATACGTGGATAATGCTTCAGTCCGATTGAATAATTGGTTCATTTTATGTACTGTGCTGTTATTTATGGCTGGACGATTATGATGTCATTCAGTGAATATTCTAGTTGAATAAAACTCTCCGATACTTGATAAAAATTCACTATAAAGGGTTTTACAAAAACCACGACACGTGTTTCGCTATACAATAGCTTCCTCAAGCGGTAAAAGTAAAGCTTGAGGTAGCTATTGGTTGCGAAAAAAGGTCGAAAATAAACGAGCGGATTCACTTTTGTTATATTATGTCAATGTTTTCATTACAGCTACAACTCATTATTGGGTGAGAAATAATAATTGAATATGGTTATAAGTCCATCAGCTCTTCAATGAAAATGAAACTCTATTTAAAAAAATACACTAGAAGGTACACATGTATACGAATAAATATATGTAAATATATTTGATGTGAAATAAAGAAGAAAATAGTTGCAATTTCGAATTATTTCGAATATGTGTGGAAACAGTTGGGACGGTTGATACTCTGGCATGGAACGCTTTTTCGGTGGCAAAAGGTCTGGTGTTTTCGAAGCTTATTGTGTGGATTATATCAAGATGGTGTTTGAAGAGTGATGAGGCTGGATCTGATTCAAAGAAAGCTCGAACATTTTTCTAGGCTCTGCTGGAGAACCTTCAAATAGTTAGGTCAATGAGTGCTCTGGAGCAGGTGGAACATGGTATCACGTATATGTCCTGCGACCCATTTGGTATCGTATCCTGAAGTGTTCGTAGGAAAGGGGAAATTTAATTGTCGACTGTTAATAATCTTATGTCGCGTCCCTTTAGGATTTGGCTCACTCTGTCGGTAATTCCATGTATATGAGGAAAATAAACTTTTGTTTAGTCAGTCTATCATCGGTCAGTTCGGTATATGGTGTATGGTTTTGCTGAAACTGGATATATCTGCGAATTTGGAAGTCAGGATAGTCGTTTTGGCGAAGGACAGATTAGGACTCTAGTTCTATTGTGGTTGTCAGTGGTTTTGATTCAAATCCATGAAACCATATAATAGTGACGGTACTTCGAAGTAGGCTCTGGTTTTAGAATCTTCCATATGGAATTTTGCAAGGACTACATAGAGGGAACCCATGGAGCCTCCTTTCACGTGTGTGTGAAATTTTTCCTGGAAAAGGAAATTGGTGCTGAACATGCAGTGTATGATGAGGTTGAGAGTCTCTTTGGAAATTCACTGTGTTGTTTTGGGGACGAATAATGTTTCTGATAGTTAGATATTCGGGACAAGAAATATCACTTCAAAGCTGATAGGTTGACTGTTTTTTGAATCATAGACTACATCTTGTCAATGTAGTGAATTCAGTTCATTTGAGTATCACTATATTCGGATGTGAGAAATATTCTGAATTCCTGGGAAAATAGAGAGATATATCAATTTTTGTATCTGATTAGGATTTTAGGTTGATGACTAGTTTTGGACATGTGTAAACTATGTTATACAATCTATAATCATTTGAATAATTCCATGCATCGATATATTGATACTTTCTTCGTCCTAATATTTTTCAGATTATCTTGGTGATATGTGGTAGTCTAGTAAATATTGGTGTTACGAATTCCTATATGATCATTGCAATGGTATTATTGGGATTACTATTTTGGAAAATTCGTCAATGGTTTATTACCACAATGGTGAACATCAGGCATCTAGAATCTTCATGTGAGTATATTATTCTCAGTACATATTCAGTAAAATATAACGGAGAGAGATCAGCATGATGCTTTCATATCAGCTTTCATCTATGGAAGATTCGTTTTGCTGGGTGGAAGAGGAATAATTCAGTTTGTAAAATATTCATGATATAATAATGATAATAAATATTTTTATTGCTACATAAACAACAATAACAAAGTACAAAAAAGTAATATTGAGTAGCAATCGGCATCTTTCGCTCTACGTTATGAAAATGATAGAGTAGCGCTCTACTACGCAACCACGCAACCATGTTTATATAAAAGTAGTTGTTTTGAAATGACTTCTTCTTCCAGTACGTGTCTGAAAGTTACTTTTTGCATTATCCACATATTTTCATGAAAAGTTGATTTCAGAAAAAAAATACTTACTTCCTTTCTTTCTGTGGAAGATTTCCACAATTTTCAAATTATGAAAATGGAGAGGTAGGAAACCAAAACCCCTCTTTACGAAAAATTTGATCTCTCATAAAAATATACCCCTTTCAATTTATCCATGTCATATTATTGATTGCAAAGTATTGGCTTGGGGTATTTTCACTGCTTTCCATTTTGGACGTTTGCGAAATTGAGTGCGAAAAGTGACCACTTTCGGAATTCAAGACATAATCCATAAATTCATGAAGCACTGAAAAACACTCATAATAATTTCTCAATTGTAGCAAAATCCCCAGTTTTCTCACAAATAACCTCTACACTGGATGGAATAGCAACCATAAGGGCATCTAAGATAGAAAAAATATTGATACAAGAGTTCGATGACCATCAGGTTAGTGATCATCATTATACTAAGAATCCTTGTAATAACAACTATCTCCACTATTCTAACTTTCAGTTATCTAGATAGATTCTGCGAATGTTTTGTAAGTTTTCACGTATCATAGTGTAGAGCATGATTGGGTGACCTCAGAAGTTATGCATATACCCCTTCATTGAATTCAGATCCTGAAATCGAAGGCTAGAATCACTGTCAATCCTAGCTAACATTTCTTCATCTGTATAGGAACATTCCTGTGGACCATTGAACATTCATATGAGACATTACATTGATAGGATAAAAACAAGCAACGGTTTACAACTTTCAACGTGTGATTCCGAGAATGATCTAAAAAGTTATATCAGAATATCGCCCAAGAACCTCTGTTCGACATCGGTCCATTCAGATAACTAGTTACGTTCCTGAGTCCTATCCTGCAGCCAACAGTTATTCTGGGATATATTTACGCTGACTTACTTTCTACCGATACTTTTTATGCTGAATTGCTTACTGCCGAGAAATATTTGTTATGATAACTTGCGTTTTTACCATGAATACCCTTTCATACCGCATAGACATGTCGTTGTTTGAACTGTATTATAAATATAGGCT
>WOGR01004912.1:0-14285 GCA_015342045.1 Leptinotarsa lineolata | reverse complement strand
TGAAACTCATTTTTGTGAGAAAATAATGGATATGGATAAAAATATCATCCGATTAGAAGATGTTATGTTTCTTGACGAGTGTACTTTTTCTCTTAACAGTCATGCTAATCGAAAAAATTTTCGTTACTGGTCAACGTAAAATCCTCATTGGATGAGAAAAGAAGACACGTAATACCCTCAAAAGGGTGATGTTTGGGCAGGGATTGTGGAAAATCATATCATTGGTCGGTTTTCCATTAAGGGCAACTTGAATGGCGATAATTATTCTACTTCAAAATGATGTCATTCCAAGTTTAGCAAATTTATATCCTGATCCAGAAAACCCTCAACTTTCAGTGAATACGATATGGTTTCAGCAGGATAGAGAACCACCACATCATCAAGTAAATGTCAGGCAGTACCTCGATACAATATTTCCCAATCGGTGGATAGGGGGCCGAGGATCGATTGAATGGCCAGCGCGATCGCCTGACCTTTCATCATTAGATTTCTTTTTATGGGGATATGTAAACAGCAATGTGTACAAAACTAAACCTTCAGATTCGAATGACTTGAAAGAACGAATACCACTTGCCCTCAACACTCGGTCAGGTCTGATGTATTAAATAATGTTAGACAACAGTTTCATTTGGGCTAAAGATGTTGGCAAGATGTTCGCGGTGAACATTTTGAACATCTACTTCGTTAAAATCCTTATTTCTTTTTGTATTCTTTCATCTTTTATTGCATTACATTTTAGTTTTTGAGTGTATTTTATCGAATTTCTTTGACCACATGATTTCAATTTATTTCATCTTAATTGTTGCAATAACCTATACTTTCCATTCAGAAAATTGGGGGTTGTACCTATCATTCAAAGGGGGTTGAAGGTAGGGGTGGCATTTTTACGTTGAAGAATGTCAAATTATAACTCAAATTTGATGTGTTCGGTTATTTTTCTTCTAAATATGTACAGTGATCGAAATAATGAACTCATTCCATTTGGATTTTACACACTGTATGTCTCTAGAACCATCAACGATGGTGAAAGATGAATCATTACCTTTTTGCTCCAACCAATAAACTCCTAAGTTTTTCAGAATAGTGACAGTTTCTCAGAAATTCAAATTCGACATTCCAGCTATGAAACTCATGTTACATAAAAATGTGAATGGTATCTAGGTAACATTGATGATATGATCGACTAACTTATCATAGAAGACTGTGAAGCCATTCAATTTATGATTGAATTTCAAAATCACCAAAGTTATGATAAAATCGCATATACCGTCTTTTGTTCAACATGAATACTGGATTCCTGTTATTTCTCTACTTTGTTTCAATATTGATTGCATTCTAAAATTAATATCGATATCCTTTGCAACCTCCATTTTTCTTCTTCCATATTCGACTACTAGCAGTCCGAAGAGAGGTCTTTCTGTTAGGTTTATCAATAAAACATCAAATAGGAACGACCCTGTATTTTGAGAGCATTCATTGAGTGTGTGTGTATAATTGAATATAAAAAAAATACAGTGAGTCTACCTAAACTGGTCGTTTCAATTTGATTGCCTATCCTAACACTTCCTTCACCCTTCTGTCTACTAGATGAAACATTTTTTTAACCATACATAGAGGAATATATTCTAAATGTACTGCCTTTTAAAATATGTCTATGGCTGTCTCTGATTTGATTTATTTTTGCCAAAATCCATCCGGTATCGTAATATTTTCTCTGAGATGAACCGAATTGCGTCAAGGGAAAATTTCGGTATCTGCAGTTGTTTTGGAGTTATACACTGAATGAGACTTTCCTATATTTTTCATTATTTTCTGTACTATTGAAACTACAGAAGAACTGACTGGCATACTTTTTGGGGAGGATTCAAAAGTCTCATGAAATTTTTGGCACTTGATTCTGTTTTCTGTTCTGTTTAAAATCTGTTTTTCCGTTAACCAGCTGTCACCCCCATACGAACGACAACTCTTAGAAGTTGAGAAACTTGTGCGAGCTAAGGACTAACGAGGTCTTAACTTTCAACGTGTGATTCCGAACACGGTTGCAGAATCATCCCAGATTCAGCCAGATAAATTCTCTTGAGAAAAATATCCGGTCGAGGTAGAAAAATATATTTTCGAATTTTTTACAGAATAGACCTTCGCGCAGAGACAGAGAGAATGTAACACTTTGTACCATAAAATCAATAATCCTCCTGAGTGCCATCTCAAGGTTTTCGTCGATGTGATTGGATTTTCCAATTGAAACGGTAGTAAACTGCAAAATACACCAAAGAGCACTATTGAACTATTTTCTAGTAGATGGCACATAAATCCATAATCATATCACCTTTGTATATAGATATCACTCAAGTGAACATATTTTTAATGAATATTTTGAATTTCAGCAACTGTTGTTGCTATAGTATTGATGATGAAATTATGGATTAGATGGATTTTTCACCGAATGCTTTAGCTAGTGACCAGAATAATTGGAATAGTTAGAACAATCGTGGTGAAGTTTTTCTGTTTTGATTGTTCTCATTGTGGTTTTTGTAATGAGCGTTAATGAATCTGATACTGGGATTTTTCTGTCAGTGGGATAAAAATTCAGAGAGGCCAAATGGCTTTCAACTTTTGTTGAACTATACTTCTTTAAATGAATGGCCACTTTATTGAAAATAAATGAAAATGATGATAGCTTGATTTTCCAACAATGGGGAATGTTCCCCAATTTGGGTTATTACAGCAAATGCAAGTTTGAACCAAATAAAGTTGAGTTTAATTCATGTGTTTTTCAAAGTCACTTCGAAAAGTATTCAAATTGATGATTCAAATGTTGGTTTCAAGTTTTCAAAGGGATTTGTTTTTAATTCACATATTGGCAACAGCGCCTAGAATGCATATAATATATCAAGTTGAAATAATTTATACGTACCTAGATATTATACTTTAAAAAAGGAGAATTATCTTTATAAATCAACAATTGAGGCAAAATATAAATTATAGTTCAATACCACTTCCACAAGCCACATAAACAACAGTTGTTTTTTTATTTATTTATGTAGAGGAAGATAGGTTAGGTGCACAAAATGTCATATGTCACTGAATGTCTTGGAACTCGGAACATAAGTAAACAGAATAGCACGCCTCTGAAATATGTCATCTTTGTTTGTCTCATACAGGTAACAGATTCATTGTCTATAACCGATGTTGCCAAATGGTGAAATAGGAACGAACCCCTTCAAATGTTGACTGCATTATTTCATTCCTCTTTTTTAAGTATTCAAATAATTTTTCAAAGAAAAAGGTTGAAATGATAAGTTCAAAATGCGTTGTTTCAGAGCTCTTCTATGAAAACTACTTGATTTTCGTCAAGAGGAATATTCCCCATTACCCGTATACATAGCAATACACAGAATTATCTTCACAATGAGAAGAAATTGAAATAATTGATCAAATATACGTAGCAATTTCGATAAGATTCAGATTTTGAAGAATGTAACACAATGGGAAAATATATTATTGTGATTTTGAAATATCATGTATAATTCAGCGTTATGTTCGTTCTTGATCTGAGAGTTCTGAAAGTAGAATGAGATCGTGAGAGAACCCGTGGTACGTTGAAATCAATTAGTGGTGTTCCAAGCTGAAATCTTCAAAGACCCATCATAATTTATTATATTAATATCCAGTTTTTATCGAGATGCGGCAAAAATATTGAGTAACAAAAAGTAAGTTAAAATTGCTGAGTATTCATGTAATTTGCTGGTAAAAAAATATATACAAATGTGCGATATATCCTAAAATGAATTTCCGAAATGGCCTTCATTTTCCTGAATACACATTCGACACCGTTTAAAAAAGAAAAACCAAATTTTTTGGAGGATCCTAGGCTTCTGACGAAATCAATTTGCGCTTTCAATGATTCGATGCCTCAGTTGTTGTTCGCCAACTACTTCAACAGAATACACGTCCTCTTTCAAGAAACCCTAGATGGAAAAGTCAATGGGGTTGAGATCTGGACTTCAGGTAGGGCCCCTTCCAATCCAACGTCTAGGGTGACCGAAACGTTATTCCATGACTTCGTTATCGAAATGCACTGGAGCTCCATCTTGTGAATACCACATATTTTGCCTCACTCCTAAATTTACCTATAACAAGTATTCTAGTAAATCTTCTTGTAGGAACTGTAGGTAACTTGCACTATTTAAATCATTCAGGGAAATACTGGTTCTGATAAATTATTATTTACAATTCCTGCCCAAACAATGACTTCGAAATTGTTTTGGTTATGAGTCTTTTTTTCGGATGAGGGTTTTCTTCGGCCTATATGTGTGCGTTATGGTGATCTATAATGCCATTTGTATTGAAGGTAGCTTCATCGATAAATAGAAGTCTATCATTTTCCGTTGAAAATTAGTCGCCAAATTCCATCCTTTCGGAATAATTTTCATCTAGTAATTCTTGAACGGTTGTGTAATGATAGAAATGAAGTTGCTGTTCCTTCAATCTTTCCCAAACCATCATGTGACCAACATCCAATGGAGCAGCTATCACAATTGTACTGTTACAAGATTGTCGTCGGCGTATTATAAAATCTCCTCATCGCTTGTATCCAATTTTGGACAACCACTATTACCAGAAACTTGCGGTTTTGTAGAAATCTGAACAGATTTCTACCAAATTTATAAAACATGATAACGACTCTGTTAAACATATATGCGACGTTTCAATGAATTTCACCACTAGAGTCTACCCATGATTCTATTCCTACAGAAAAATTGATGAAGAAAAGTTATTGGTGGTAAATCTTCTCAACTGTAGAAAAAATCAATATTTGTAATAACGTTGAAGTACCTAATGATGAATAATTCAAATAATTACGACAAAATTACGCATACCAGATTATTGTTTTCAAATTTAACCTCGTACTGCATGTAAATCGCAATGAAATGAATACAGTTCATTACCAATACCTTGAATAACACACTTGAATAACACTGTGAACTACAGAATGAATCGCGATTTTAAATGATGGTGCTTCACAAAAAATCTGCAATTGGTCTTACTCGCCAGTCCCTCTCAAAGAGAAAATACATTTCGAATGAAAATATCAAGATTATTGGAAAAATCTTCTGACTTTTCACGAGAGAAAAAATCGAATTGATCAATAAAACACCCAGAATATTTTGGAACGTTCGAAAATAAACTGGAACGTTCTAGAACATCCTAAAATATCCCAGATCATTGTGTAACGATAAATGGTAAAATGACCCTCTATCATTCATCCAATTAGGAAGTTTCCTCTTTAGCTGAAGGCGTGCTTTTATATAAATGAGGACTAACCGTTTTGCCTTCTAGAAACAGTACAGAACGATCGAAGGCATTTCACTACATTCCAGAACATACCTGGAATTTTTGGAATATTAAGAAACATCCCTGAATATCTTAGATCATGTTCTCAAACATTTTCGGCTATTCGAAGCATTCTTATATGGATGGGGCTCACCATTCGTAGGGGTATATTAGGCAAGATTCGTTAACCTCCTTAACTTCAAAGCTTTCCCTTTCATTTTAACCACCACGTAATTTCAACTTCCTGAGCGAAGCTCGGTAGTTCAGATAGTAACTAATATTGATGACCTTTGATAAAAGTCATTCAAACAGAAGTATGTTTGCAACCTATAATTACAATTTTGGAATAAGTAGACACTTACCTACCTAATGATATCACAAAACAAAAATGAGGCAATGCCTATACAATTATTTAGAATTCATTCTCTCGCACGACGATAGTTCTAATTGTGCTGTTAGAATTTGGATTGTATCGCATGAAAGGAAAATATGATGTGCACGTATCAGGTGTTAGTCCATCAACCTACAGTGTAGTGAGTTGAGACTGGCCTGCCGCAGTTGTATGGTCAACAGCATATGCAGAAAATACTTCTGTAAAGATTCCTGTACTGACACCTGTCGGATATAATACAACGCCTTTCATGGTATTAGCCAGGAAAGTAGTTATTTTCTGATAGGTGTCAGTCCATCAACCTATAATGTAGGGAGTTGAGACTGCCCTGAATTGTTCCTTCAGATGATCTAATTTATAGCCAGTTTTCGAATATGTGAAAAATCATTTTGCTATTTTCCGGAGGGAATAGGCAGCGTTTTAGATGAAGATCCGCACAGTAACCTCACTGCTCGGACTTTTTGAGGATTACGTCGTCATATTCCAACCAATTTACACAAATAATCAATAAATTGAATCTCTTCTTTCATTGATGATAACCATGGGTTAATTTTTCAGTTTTGGACAGACAGACACGATAATATGTAATGACGTAGATATAAATGGAACGAAATTTTGTCTGTAACCTAATCTAACTAAGGCTGGGTTCAAGTTGTCTTGTCGTTCATCTTTGATACTCGGGTATTGTGTTCTCTGCTGATCCCGTCGATGGCGTCATCGTAAGGGGAGATGTCGTCGACCCAACCTACTCAGACTTGGTTTTTGACGACAATTGAGTCCAGCAACGCATTTGTGTTGGACTCATAGTCAGGCGACACTATTCGGAAGGACATGTCGTCTTCAACGGATAGGAGATTCCGTAGACAAATAAAGCAAAAAACCCGTCAGTCACCCTCGACAGTAAACTAACACTCAGGTCCTATATCCAACGGAGTTCAGAGGTGGGGAAAGCTGGTCGGCACATCCTCAATCCCTTCATCGGATGCAGGAGTAACATGGATCTACAAGTGAAACTGCTGCTGAACAAGACCATCTTACTTTCTATCATTCTGTATGCCTCCACTGCCTGAGGCCAGTGCTCAGAAGTAAATAGACAACAAATCCAAATGTTCATTAACGCCTGCTTACGAGCAATCGTAAACTCTCCCAAATATATACCAAACCGATTCATCTACCGGGATCTGGATCTTAGCACCCAGTACGTGCAGACAGAGAAAACCCTGCCGAAAACATCTTCTAGCGTATCTAGACACACCCCAACCCAGCATTACGTGATCTTCACGACGCACTGAAAAGTGGGCGACGCCAGAGGGACAAGCACATGAGGTCGACAAAGCAGAATCAGAGATCACCTCCGAGAGTCGCTGTCCGGCGGTTCCAGTAAGTATGAAATTTTACTAACCATTTTCAGAGACACACAAACACACACACTAGTGTGCGACAAACAACCACGGTACCAGTTAATTACAGGTAAACCATGCTCACACTACACACAGTAGAGTCAGGTTTCACTTATAATCACATAAGAAAGTAAAAGCACTAGAGGCTGATTTCCGACCAAAAGAGGTCAGATTTCAATCTTGCTGAAGTGCCAAGCAGAAGGTTGTGGACCACTCGGAAGTGAGAAGGGGAGGGGGGGTGGACGGATGAAATTATGAGCTGTTGCACGTAGAAACTGTGTGGGGTAGATTTTGTCTTACGGCACTCAACCCTGGGGACATGGTGGAACGCATTTGTGGTTCAGCCTCACATTACTGGTGAGACCTAGTGAGTCGAAACATCGCTGCCTGGTGTTGAATCATATATGGAGTAGAGGCGTTGCAACTGACCGCCTCGATTATTTTTGATATTTGAGTATTGAGGGTTTTAACAATCCTATAGATGATGTCTCCGTAAGGGGGGATGTAGTCAGTCTTATACTTTCCAACATATAATGAAAAAGTGCAGTAGAACATTTTTTGAAAACTAAGTCCAAAAAAGTGAATTTCAACATCTCGAAAAATGACGTAAATGACAGATTTAAAAAACTTGAAGCAAGAGACCGGCCAAATCACACAGGTATATTCAGGGTCGCTTATTATTTTTTTTTTCATTTTGAGTAAACGTGAACTCTGTAGGATTGTGAGCTCATGAGTTTGATAGACAAATATCTATCGGAAACACTCTACATCAAAAAACCAATTGTTTTACTCAAGACACATCCAAAGTACTCACATATTGAACTTTTGGTGTTTTGATAATACTTTCATGACCAATTAATTTTTCTTCATTGATCCATTTTACTTTATTTTGTTCATCGACAACTTGATAATTTTTATATAACGGCTCTGTGAAGAGTCAATTTGGGAGTGTCCGACCCTGTCTTGCTCGAATCTTGTTAACAGTAAGTTGTTACGTAACGTGGTCATGCATAATTCATCGGCACAATTCGCAATATCAATATTATATTTGTCCAGATAAAACCGGTAATATATTTTTTCCATCGCTTCGAATTCCGATTAATTTCCATCAATTTGTTTGAAATAGCGCCATTAGCCATCGATTGTTGAATTGGTGGTGGTGAAAAACAAAAAGGTAGTTCCTTGACCCATTCCATAGGTGGAGGTCGTTGAAAATCATGAAATATTTCACGCGAAGTTTATTTGGTTGTTATATTCTTTATTTTATTGCAACCTCAGCAATCGATTTATTTCTGCGGTTTTGTTGGTACAGGTCAGGAAATATAGAAATTGGAATTATGCCAATGTCCAGCTTTCAACCTTATTATTGAGTCATCCTTACGACACTAAAATTGAATAAAATAAATAGGATTAAAACATGGCAATACAATTAAATACAATCAATGTATGAGATCAGCTTTGGACATCAGGTGAATGCTTCACATGAAAACTAACCAGTAGTCCTCATGTACATGAGGATTCATTGAATGACTTTGTAACGTCGAAATAGTTTTTGGTGCTGCATTTTAAAGCGAAGGTTTATAGGAGCCCGTTCTTGTATTCAGATAGCGATGAATTTTTGTGAGAGTTTTGTTCAGAGCTGATTTACATCTTTTTCAAAAGAGGAACTAGAGGAAGGCCAAAATACAAAATGAAAACTAAAAAAAAAATAAATGTTCGATAGATATGTACTTGGTGATATAGCAATTATTTTTCCCTAAGCTGTTTCATATTTCGTTGCCTTTTGGAATCGGAGTAATCAAATTATGGTGAGAAATACTCAATGTGCCTGTGTTTTGTTTTTCATTATTAGCATTCTCTGCTTTTTTATGTTTTCATTTCGTGAAGTGCACGTTTTTTGTAGCTAATTTGTTTAGCAATAACTTTTGTACCACCACAATTGTAATTATGTAAATAATTCGTAGAATGTTCAGTGAAATCAGTTCTGTTTATTTTTGTCACTGAATTATCAGGTTATATTATACTTCATTGATATTTCGACACCTAAGTTTTTACATATTTACCGATTATTTTAATAAAGACACTGTTGCATACTATGCATGGTATTTTGAAGTATACACTGATTCGAAGTTCTTTAGGATTATGCTTTTCAAGTGGATAAATATAAAAAAAATGATTGTTTCAAAATAGACTTTCTGTCTTCCTTCATCTTCTCTGTTCTACTTCTTTTAGCACATATCGTTACTGTTAGTGCAAAAGGTGGTATGTGAAAACTGAGCATTTTGCAAAAAACATTCAAGGTTACTATTTTTTTCTGTATACGTTTAAAAAACGTCTGTGTTACGTATCGAAAATGATTGGAAACATGATGAGGTTTTCATAATTCGTTTATTTTGGGGCCATATGTCCCAGTTCCAGCGTTCCAATATAACCTTAATCATATTCACGTCTCAGACAGAGCATACAAATATACGATGGAATCTTTGAATACAAAAAGCACCACCTCAATGTCTCCTTTCATTTTTGTATTTCCTGTCATTTAATCAAGTCATCACACTTTATTATATTTACATCATGCACAACCCTACAATGCGAAATATCGATGTGAAAGTGTCTAAAAGGAATCTCCACTGTGTCTTGCGGACACCGCAAAACCATGCTAAATATTCAGGGGGTTATTTGATACTTCTTGAAACTATATGGTTTACACTCCTTTGTGCTATAGAAGAGCTCTGTTGGTATACCAATCCCTAAAAAAAGCACCCCTAAAAACTTAAGAATTTCAAGATTACTTTCGACACTATCGAAGGTTTATGATAAATATTTATATTCTCAAATTTATGATTATTTCACATCTAACAATTTACTCCTGGCGGAAATACTGAAATTGCTAAATTAAGATTTTATGATTTGATGTGTCTTTCTTATATGGAATTACTCTTCACAACGTTCTCAAAATATATCGAATTATGGATCACAATTATCCAATACTGACATTCATTCTGGAGTCTCACAAGGGTTCATATCGGGACCCTTGTTTTTCATCATATAAACATCTGATAATCCGAAGAATATTGACCATTGTGGAGTACAAGCTGTTGCAGAGTTTATGCAACTATAGGTCAGTTTTTGTACTGAAGACTGAAGATGTAATTGACTAAGAATCGAACAAAATTAGAAAAAAAAAACTCAAAAATAAAATTTGATGCTCAATGCTGATGAATTCACAGTTTCGTACTTTGGAAATGCGAATAATAAAATTCTTTTTTCCATGGATGAAACACAAACACTGAGAAAAATCCTTGAGGCGCTCTTAGAGCGGTGCTTGTGCGTAAGTAGCGATTCAACTTGGATTTGATTCGCTGGAGACTAAATACATTCGGAGAAACAATTTCAGGAAGATAGTTCCACATAAACACAGTTATCCACATGAAGGAGTTCTTGAACAGCGAAGTTCGAGGTGTACTGAGTTGGACCTCAAAACGATGAGCAGCCACAGTTTATCTCGTATTTCTGATATGTATCGCTCTTGAAGGAATGCAATGTGTCAAGTCATTTGAACATTTTCCGTGGAAGTATCTATAGAAAAGAGACAAATCTCCAACCTCTCTTCGATGTTCCTGACTATCAATATTGCAAGTGATGTTCGCATCTCCAATCAGTCGGATAGCTTTTTTCTGAATGTAATCCAGCAGCTTCAGGGTGTGCTTTGAGGCGGAGCTCTCTAGATGAGAACAATACTCCAAAGAAGGTCTGATCTGAGCTTTACGAAGCATCAAAAGTTGCTGAGATGTGTACAGTTTTCTGGTTCGAAACAGTGTTCCAAGCTTTTGAGAAGCAGCCTTTGCAATTCCAGCGACACGATTGTGTCAAGACATATTGGTGTCCCTTTTAACCCCCAACAAACTTATCGAAGCGGAAAGCGGAATTGTCTGCCCTGACATTATTATATCCAGTTTGGAGACATTCGACTTTGTGAATAAAACCGAAATCACTTCTAGATCCTCAGTGAGATATTCAACTTCCTGCTGTCGGTGAAGATGTGCATTCGCAGCCGATGTCTTGGAATCCAAATAAAATACAATAAAAAGAGCATTGAAGACAATATGGATACCTGGGGAACACCAGCGTTGATGGTAAATGTATTCGAAAGATATCCATTGACGGCCAGTTGCAGGGAACGTTCTTTCGGGAAGCTGGAGAGCCATATACAGAAATGATCCGACAAGCCATAGCATCGATGTTTGACCAGCAAACCCTCATGCCACACACGGTCAAAGGCCTCTGAGATATCAAGCGCAACAGCTCTTGACTCTCCATGTTTTTTGATTGCGTTATTCTTAATATGGGTGACATACGATAGAAAGTCGCCTGTTGATCTTTGTTTCCGAAAGCCATATTGATGATCGCTCAAGATATTGAAGCCTCCCGAATATTCGAGGAAATGGTGGTTTACGGCTTTTTCCGTGATTTTTGATATCACTTATAGCAAAGCGACTGATCTATAGTTATTTGGAAGATTTATTTTGTCCTTTTTGGGAATAAGCTAAACATGAGCAATTTCCCTACGAGGAGAAAAAATCTCTTTCTTTAAGACAGGTTGAAAAGTCTGCAAGACAATATGGAACTTTGGATTGATAATGTTATACAACAGGCTAGTAAAGCAGCTAGAAATCTTGGCTTAGTTATGGATCCGTCTCACGATTTTCCCAGCATGTAAGTCATCTTATCAGCAATGCATTTCTATATCGGATCTGTAGCAATCGGTATGTTCCTAAGCCCAAAATGGAAAGTCTCTATTTTTAGGAAAGAGAGGTTTTGGCTTTCTACTTCCCCATATTGATACAAAAGAATGGAAGTATTTCAAAAAAAAGAAGGAAGCAATCAGTTTCAAGAGATCAACTCTATACAAAGATATGTAGATCATGCAAAGAAGTAACTTTCACACACAAACTGGACGCAAACCCAAATATTTCTATATGAACCCTATATTATAATGAAAAACTTTTCTCTATTCCGTTTGTATTTCAAACATTCGTAATGGAATCGAATCAGACATCATTCACAGGATTCCTGCACAATATGATAAATGAAACACTGTCATCCTCACTGGTAGACATTTGACGTTCCGCCGTAAGACACTTGCCTTTTCGACTCTCCAGTACCAAATACGGATAATTGGAATTATTGATAACATCGAGGATAAAATATATGGAAAAGAGAAGTACTATTCAGTTATTTTGAACTCATTTTTTCAGACAAGGTGAATTTTTGAATAAGATTCTACTAAACACATTGAATAATATTCTCAATACAATATTTATCCAAAAGCGATAACTTATCGGGACAAAAAAATCACGTCAAGATGTATTGGAAGTATATATTTATTTTAATATATTTCAGATGATGTAAATTCACATTCACAGTTGTACAAAGAATTTTGTTTGTATTTCGTATATGAAATTGCTGTTTTCCAGGCATATTCGACAGAATTAACATTCCTATGTGCCATCAAAAAACACTCAATTTACGCACTTAATACAAATATAACTATTTTCATCAGCTCGTAGAAAAATATCTGATATAAGACTCATTTATCAATATTTTACCAAATATTTCGGTCACAAGAGAAATCAATATGTTATATCTAATAACAAACATCATTAACATCATATATACATTAATCGTGAAAGATTTCCATGATCCTCTCATGGAATGAGATGAATTTATATCGGATCATGAGGAAATAATCAGTTTGACTGTGAAGGAAATTTTCACATTCGATTTTTTACACTAACATAACCGATATCTTATTCAGGTGTGTACTTCAAGGTTCATTATTAATTTACATAATATGTGACGACCTTTTTCAGAAATGAGAAAATGAATTGAAAGAGTTTTCGATCGAGGACAAATTGTTTCTATAATGTACTGGCCTTCATTCAACGGCAAATCCAAATTCCGCAATTTTGAATGTGTGTTATACATTGAGAAGTGTTAACTTTCACATATTGTCTATAACAAGATGTAACATTATAATTTAACATAGTATGTGATGACCTCTTTCAGAAATGAGAAAGTGAACTGAAAAAGTTTTTCATCGACGACAAATTGTTTCTATAATGTACTGGCCTCCACTCAACGGCAAATCCAAATTCTGCAATTTTGAATGTGTTATACATTGAGGAGTGATAACTTTCACATATTGTATATAACAAAATGTGTAAAATTATAATGTAACATCATAATTGTCAATACTCACGTGATATTCTATGTTCCTGAAAATGGTACAATGCAAAAATGATCTCAATAGCGTTACTGTTGACTCTTCAGTATTTAGAAAGAACATTTAGAATTCAGTGACGACCTCCAAGGTCAACTTGTTTATTCATATGCAAAACGATTATAAATTTTGAATCAAAAAATCTTCAGAAAGCATACGGAATTCTGCTAATGAATAAACAAGTTTTATTTTGAATTTTGAGATCATCGGAGTAAATTTTGTTCCGATTCAGTTTTTATTTTCTGAGAGAAGTAATATAACTTTTTGATAGTCTTTGAATTGAATTCTCCCCAATACAAGAAACATATATGTTTGAATATGGCTGATTTACTTGGAGAATTTTACAGGTTGTTACTTCCAGTGTCCTGAAATAAAATGAAGAATCAATTGAATAATGAAAATATTTGAAATAACATTACCATTATACTTGAAAGAGTAAGTTTGGAAAAAATCAACAAAGAGAAAATAATATGATGTAAGTATAAATTAAAAAAATATTAGAATGCTGTTTTGAGATAAAATGTGAACTGAGATGAAATATCAAATAGGTAAAAGAATAAGTGAAATGTCAATTATATGTATTTTGTGTTAGATAGATAGATAGATAGATAGATAGATAGATTTCTTTATTTCCTTCATTATGACTAACATTTACATTAGTATAGGAATTGTCAAAGCACATACACATATTCAACATACAACAAGTAAATAAATAAATACGAGGTGAAACAAATACAAATATTCAGATAAAATATGAGTAATCATGAGGCAAAAAGATTGAAATATTCATTCAGTGTATAAAAACAATGGTCGAACAAAAACGACTTCAGTCTATTTCTGAATTTTGTTGGGTTTTTGGTGGTTTTTATTATATTTG
>WOGR01004911.1:0-14286 GCA_015342045.1 Leptinotarsa lineolata | reverse complement strand
CGCTGTGAAAAATCCAATGAAAATCTTTTTATATTACACATATTATCTGCATTTTTCCCGTTAAACTGCAAAACTTGTGCATTTCACTCGTTATTATGAAAAGTTTTCCTAAGTATGATATAGCATTTGCGATAAACAAGATAGTGGTTCTGAATACGACCCTGGCCAATTCTTGGACTTTTCATCACGTGCGTAGGGCATGTCAATGTTTACATCCACTCTATCTTGGATCTGATTCTACTTTAGATCGAAGATGGTTGTAACGTTCAATTCAATTTTTATTTCCTTAGAATTAGAGATTATCAAATCTTTACATATTACTCTCTAGAATAAATTTCGAGATCGACCGCATTAGCTTAGGCAAGATTGCGTCTGCCATATGCTTAATCAGAGAAATTTATAGTTAAATGTACATTGCTTGACGTGGTAAACAAAATAAACTGAATTTCCGACATTGAATATTTTGCTTCAGGATGGGATCAACACAGGAGAGGATGCCTAAACGATGGATTTTTTTAGGTTGATTTTGTATTTAGTATATCATAAAATGTCTAGAATAATTCTTTCTTCATACCTCCAAGACGACTCCTGACAAAAATGAAATTTCAAAATCCAATTAACTGGACTAGGGTTGAGTGACCCCAATTAATTAGATTTCAACTGTATTTTAATAATCAAATTGGGACATGTTCTATCTACAAAACCAATATAACTATTGCAACATTTCTTGTTTCATGGAAAATTGGAAATTTGAAAATCATTGTAGCCACAGCATATCTATATCTTGTTTATTTTTCCAAATTTACCCCCCACCTTCAGTGGATATATGAATAGGCAGTGAATAAATAAAGTAAAACAATTTATAAAGACCTATTTATTGACTTTACTAACAAAAATCTGTTTCACTTAAACCTGCTCCTGTAAAAAAAGTACTCAAATAATTGATTCTTGGAATGTTATCAAAAATAATTTTCACTATATCAAACATATTTACATTGACATGGAAAGGAAATTTCATGATGCATATGTTCTGCATATTGATGACTGATAAAACAATTTCCAAGCCACAAGCAAATATTACACTAATTTGCATTAGTTGAAGTAATCTTTGTAAATTTGACTTCTCCAAGAATCAACTACCAAATATATCATGTTAATTATTCTCAAAGAATACGATACCATCATATCCCTCGAAGTCCATTCACAGCTCAACCTAAAAATAAAATTGAATTACCACTCGTACCCACTAACATAAAATCGTATTAAAAATGAACATACTACAGAACAAAGGTTTTTGTGCAATATAAAATAACTATTATTATTTCTATGCACATCTACATTCATTAGAGTATTTGAAAATTAGCTTATGTATGCAATTTATCCTCAAGCTGCTTAAGTCCTTACATTTCAAAATGAAATATTACTCAATCAATACTTTACCTCAATGAACTTTGTTCTAGAACATTGTAAAGGGCTGGTGATTCTTTGATAACTATAATTGAACTGTTTGAATTCTTTTAAATATTATAGAATATTCAAGATTCTAAATAAAGTTGTTATAATTATACTGCCAGCCTAAATCATTTAGCACATTCATTTTGTATGTATATTTGAATCAACTTAATTATGAAGTATTTCTAGAAAGTAATAAGTCATTATAACCCTAAAATATTTTAAAACTCATGAAAAAATATGCAAAGACCAAGGTGCCCACACCAACATTTGCACATTTATTTTATTTTTGTTCTTCTAGGTATGTCTACTGCAACATTACATTCAAATGGACACCCTGCCTAAACACAATTCACAAAAAAAATCAACTTTTAATATGAAAAGAAATAATAGTATTATTTGCCAGTTCATACTTACATTATAGTGTCCTCTATAATTATGATGAATAGGATTGGTTCAGAAATCCATCCTTATTCAAATTTGAATATTTTTGAGTGGGTCACTTTGAATTTCGTGTTGTTGCTGAATAACAGTGAATAACTGTTTTACTCTTCATTTCAGTTTTCACAAAAATCCACTATTAAGTGTTTGAAATGCAAGCTGATAATATAAATTCTTGATAACAAAATATTTACTTTTTCAAGTTATGCATTGTTTTCCCTCTTTACTGATAGTAAAAACTTTTTTTTTTTTGAGTGAAAGGAGCTTTAGTGCGTCTGGTATTGTTGGAGATTAATAAATTGCTGCAAGTAGCTAGCAGCCATGCCTTCATTAGGTTAAAGAAAAAATTTCAGAAATCCAAATTGAAATAAAAAAATCATAAACCACATTTGCACACAGTTAACCTGCAACCTCTAGTATTGAATAAAGTATTTTTCACTGGATATATTGTATTCGGCCTATAGATTTCTTTTTTCAATTTTTTGTATTCACACCTCAATTTTTGAGAAAATGTTGGAACCTTTTTACCATAATGAAACTTTTGTTTGAGACTTCAATTTTGTTCAAAATCCACAAAAAATTACTTATATCTTGCATAAATAATTAGGGATCATTTCTTTCTGCCAATATCAAACATACTACAATTAATTCCATACAGAGCAATATTTCATAACTTTTTAACAAATTTTCAAATAACTATTCTGAATTAAAATCGCTGATGATTTAGAAATGTAAAAAGTTGGTGAAAACTAGTCTTACTGTTAAGCATTTAATGCTCCCACAATTTGTTAGATTTCATCTGCTTCCTGCAGTCATCATCGGCTAGTTTTCAATTATTGCCATTTGATATCAATTCTATTCAACATTCAAGAAAAGAATTACCTACATCACCCCTTTTTTGTCAATATTTGCAAGTGGGCAATTTAATAATGCAAGGAGAAAAAAAGCTTCATATTCTACTTCTCAATCATCAAACAAAAAATGCGAGAAACTTGCAATGAAACTTTAAAAAAAAGTTTCAGTATGGAAACTGTAAATCTTCATGGGATCATCTTTTATCTATTTATTAGATGTTCATCCAGCCTGCTTCATTCAAGATTGAAGATTAATCTTCGATCAATGCCTGCATTTGCTTAAAAACTACTTTAGGTTATCACTGCAAAGTGTCAGGTTTTCACAGGTTTTTTTAACTGTGAATAAAAAAACTTTCTTTTTGAATTCACTAATTCAATTTTTATTTATTTCAATGTATCACATCTTGGAGCCACTAAAGGATACCTACATACTTTCAAATTGAAACACAAAATTCTTTATATACAAATTATAATAATTTAATATACTGCTTCGAGTTATTTCTGAAGTGGTCTCAATTCAAAATTTCTTGAAATGTGACCCAGTTCGGGAATGACATCCATTTCAATAGAATAAAACTTAACCTAACTACAAGTATAAAAAAATTATCAACTCCATTCGTTAAGAGAAGTTAGCCACAGTGTTCTGGAAAATGCCTCATAAGTTGAACTGTCCTTGTTGCCGCATCAAAAGCATGCTCTGAATTATGTGATCGTTTTCACATCTATTTCAATTTACAAAATTCAACAGATGTAAAGGCGGATTTGAAAAATACTACATTAGAGCTCAAACCACCAAACCAAAATGTTGAAAGGTCAATTCAAACTTGGTACAATTATTAAAATTTTCAGATTTACAAAAAAAGAAGTCTTTTCCTATGTCCATTTTATATCAGATCTATTACATGTTCATTGTCAACATAGTTTATTTTGTGCAGTTTTCTTTTCATCATTACAATCACAATTTTTTAAGGAAGCGTTTCGGGAGATCCGACTGAGGTTGCTTTTATGTGATAATTCTTGTATTATGTAATAGTAGACATTTTCATCAAGGAAGTTCCATATAATACAGAGGGAATATCCTACATTATAAATCTAAGATCAAGCCTGTAAGGTTTTAATTTTTACGTTGACCCATTTCGAGGGGTGATAAGTTTGTCACAAAAACAACCCAAAATCCTGATCTACTTTCATTCATAAAACGTAATTGTTAGAACCATTCATATTAATACATAAAATTTGTTTTAAAACTTTCCATATTATAACTACGGAGCTACAGAAAATGCTGGTAATAGTTTTTTCAAATCTGATGATCATCTTCATGGCCTTCGGGAGTCATTTTTACATTACAGGGATCATTAAAGGAGTAGTAACACGAATGACAGCCCATCCGATTTAAATAAAAGTTTCTGAATTTCCTTTTATAATACACTTAGAATACTGCCAAAATTTGGACACACGCACTGTTGGTTAAGTCTTAACAAGAACGGTATTGTCTCTTGCTCAATATCCTAAAATAAAAACAAAAGGAGGCTAGTAATAATTACCTTATACAGGTACAATCTTCAAGATCAAAGACTTGAAAACTAAAGATTAAATTGAGGTCTCAACCTCTGAATAGTTGGAAGTTTAGATTGTTCAATTCACTTAATATATATTTCTTGAGAAGAGTTTTTTCCTGTTCTAGTTCTTTCATGAATTCCGAAAAATACACTTATTATTCAATTACTTAGGAGATTAATCTAAAATTTTCTGAATAGAACTGTTCTAAAAATGTTACGCAAAATAGTGGAATGTTCTCCATTTTCAATTAGGACTTGCAGCATTTTAATTTTTTATGTTAGAACCATTAGGTTCAACTATAATAATCATTGTAGATGTGCTATATTTATTTTTTCTCAATTTTATTTCTTGCCATCTAAAGCTTTTCATTTTGAAGTTTTGCAATTTTCGCCAAACAATTTTGATTTCAACAATGTAATTTACTAAACTTCAGGAATTATATCAAAAACACTAGAATTTCCAAATATTCATGTTAAATTAAAAATTAGAACTAGAATGTGAAAAATGTGACAATAAAATGAATCTGATATAAATCTGATGTTTTCTTTAAACTTGGTAATTATTTGAATATATTGAAGTGATCAGAAATGTTTCAATAATTACAAAGTAGGCTTTCTCATTGAAACAAATTCTAAAAAACTACAGATTTTTTGCAAATCAATCATTTATATATCAGAAAATATTACGTATATGGGCAATCATCAAATATTGATTTTATTTCAGGGATAACATGAAATTTTGTCTATTTCTTGGTAATGAGGTCCCATAAAAAAAATAAGAACTTACTTCAATTCACATTTGAGTAAATAATTTGTTTCAGTAATCATATAAACAAAAAGTATTTTTTTCAATTAAATTTTTTAAGTTTTTTATGAGGTGAAGTGCATACACACAATACTTTTAGTTCTGGTTTTATAGAAATAACTTTTGTTTCAGTAATATCAAGTTTTGTGTATAATAAAACTATAAAAAATCTTTCACGCTTTATAATTTCAGCAAAAAAAATCAAGTTTTGATCAACCTATAAAAATTTCCTTTCAAGTGTATTTTTTCAATTGTTTTGCCACATTTTTCACAAAAAGAAAAGTCAAACTGATACCTTGGACCCAAATTGAAATTCACTTACCACCATATCCGCCCGCCGAATATCCTCCACTTCTATCTTCATATCCTCCTGTTGCCTGACTACTGTAACCCTGTTGTCCACTGCTATAACCTCCCTGTGCTCCGTACCCCGAACCCTGTGATGCTCCATATCCTCCGGAGTAATCTTGACCGCCTCCGTACCCACTGGCGCCGGAATTGTATGATGTGGAGTAGCCACCGCTTTCGTAACCGCCGGTGGATGCTTCTGCGCCATATTGATTATAGCCTTGGCCGCCACTTCCATACGATTGGCCGCCGCCATACTGCTGCGTGTTGTAGGATTGTCCATATCCACCAGCACCACTAAGGTAAATGATATTTTGTTTAATATAATTGAATTTACTATTGACAATTCAAACTCCTTTGAATTTAAATAAATAATTTTTATGAAACAATAATTCAGGTGAGTTTGATTTTTTCTGCTTTCAGTTTATTAGCTATGGTGTGCAAGTTTTTGGGTTCTACACTTCTGCAACTATGGCCGACATTATTAAAGGCGTTGCAGCAATGGTTAAAGTGCTCTACCTTGCTGTGATATGTGAACTCGTTTGCAGCAGACCACGGCTAATAAACTGAAAAAACAACCATAATCTGAAAAAATTGTTTATCCCATTTAGTAACGCACTTAGTATTTGGTAAGCACGGGTTGCAAATAAGGGAAAATTTAATCTTGCAATTTTTTTTGTTACACGACAAAATAGATTTTTGTCATGTTGGTTTTAAAATTGCAAATTAAAAAACTTTGTTTGTTTTGTCTCTAACTCACCTTTGTCCATAACCATTCTGTCCCTGTCCTCCATTGTCAAACCTAGGCCTCTTTGGTCCAGGGCCACCTTGGTTCGATTCATACTGTCCAGGTCCTCTCTTCTGAGGTCCAAATCCACCCACTGGACCTCCTGGTCCACCTCGGCCTCCCCTTGGAGCTCCGTAGGGTCTTCCTCCTCTGGGAGCCCCTCTGCCTGCACCTCTTCCACCCATACCACCCATGGTGCCTCTGTCAGCTCCCCCGGGACCACCACGACCTCCCCTGAAACCACCACCAGGTCCTCCTCGTCCCATTCCGCGTCCGCCACCTCGTGATAAAGGACCATCACCTCCTGGTCCTCCTGGAGGGCCACCCTGGAAAGAACCTTCTCAAAGGGTTATTCAGTGATCAATAGGGATCACCTTATAAAACTAAATTTTAATAATCATTAAAGAACAATTACAAGTTCTCCAATTATAATTCAACAGGTTGCCTCATTAGAAACAAGTGTGACTTGTGCGCCTAATTTCAAATGTATAGAGAAGGATGTTCAAAATATTTTCGAGAAGACATGTAATGTGTTTATGCACACATATATAGTTTTTATCAACAATAATATTGAATATTCGATACCCTTGTCGTTTTAAATCCTTACTACATCAACAGAATCTTCCACATTATGAAAAAATTACCTATTAAGGAAAAACTACATTTCAGTGAAAAATGGTTAGTGCTTTTTCCAAACACCTTTGAATTTTTTAATTTCTGATTCGATGAAGGAGCATTCAACATGTTCAAACTATATAGTGGGGTGATTTAAAAACATATTTCTTTCAAGATTTTTGCCACAAACAAATACTATGTAGTTGTGGGTCACGATAAATTAATTATGTTTGCACATTTGTATGTGAACAAATTTTAACGAGTACACGTAATTAAAAAAAATATATGTAGTTGCAACCATCGATATTACCTTTTGAAATATCCCCCGATTTGCCTTCTGACATTTCACAGGATTTATTCGCCATTTTTTCAAGGTATGTTTGATAGCAAACTTGCTGAAGTTCTTTACAGCGAGCACGTAATGCTGAGAATTGCATATAGTCAATATCAGTTGAAGTGGATTTATATAGTTTATGTGCCACCTTCTTATCAATATTGAGTTGAATTAATTCATCGCTGAACCAAATAGGAAATCTATCGCGTCTGTTTACTGCAAAAAAATTCACAGCACTAGTTGAATACCCCCATGATATCGACCCATAATCTACTTTGAATATGGGGGTGCCCATATTCAAAATAGATTTTCACCATGTAACACAAAAAAAGATCCAGGGCGTTTTCTCAATAAATCAAACAATATACCCGCAAATAAAGTCAGCTTTTCTTCTCGTGAATCATTAAAATCTGTCATTCAGATCTACTTTTGAAGATATGGATGTTGATTTTCCAATCATAAACTTTCTTCTGTATTTGCTACTGTGTCAATAAAATAGACCAAAGATGTCCAAATCATAGTGAGATGTGACTTTCAGGTTACATTGTAGTCGGAAATTCAAAGCCCCTCACAACTTTTGACTGAGAACAACAGCTGGTTAATGAAAAAATGCAATTTGATCTAACCCCAAAAATTAGTGTTGTGTATATCTCAACAAAAGCATCCTTTCTATTTGAATTCCAAGAGTAATTCAAATGATTCTAGTTACCATTAAATAAAATTTGTTCAATGTTTATGATTAAAATATAAATATTGGATTTCACAGTAATTAATATACATATACTTGGATTCCAAATTTCAAAATTTGTAAAATTCATTCCCATGTTTGTTAAGAAGGGTTCAATAATATTACAGTTTATTAACTAACATTGAGGAAATCTAAATTCAGAGATGTCATAAAAGGTAGAGAATTGAGAGTTTTCAGTTTTGCTTCAAACATGGCTATTGGAGTTGAATAATCTGATACCAATAAATTTTTCATCAGTAAAGGTTAATTTATTATTGGAGGAAGTATTTGTTCTGTTCAGATTCATTGTTTATTTAATTTGTTTCTATACTTGCTAAAATGGAAATTACCGATGCTGTGTTAAAAAATGAATATACAATAGAACAGATTTCTTGTTTACCAATAAAAGCTTAAGCACTTGCATACTATTTTATTGAGACTCTTCAATTAGAAAAACATAAATGCCATCTTTTAACTTACATGATTCTTGCTAATTGAAACTTGTTAATTACTAAGTACTTGCTAAGTATTCATAAATTCACCTTGATTAAAGCTTTGTGAAAAACTAGGTATGTAAAAATCATCAATTTCTTTTCCTGACTCAGAAGAATAAAGCAGGACGTCTCTGACCAATCGGCAAATTTTCAAAAAGTCACATCCACTGTAGGCATTTCCCAGGTCAATACCAAATATAAAAAATAATTCCCTAGGACACAGAATAAACCAAACTTACCTGGTCCACCTGGTGGAAAACGTCCCCTGGGAGCTCCTCTAAGTCCGCCACGCCCTCGCATCATAGGCCCGCCTCTTCCTGGAGGTCCTCCAGGGCCACCTCTGAAAACAAATTCGTTAAAACACCGCTAATAGACTTGAGATCAATGAACCTTACCGGCCTCTGAAGCCTCCACGTCCTCGAAGCCCCCCTGGGCCTCCCGGGCCACCACGACCCCCGGGACCACCACGACCTCTGAATCCCCCTCCCCTCTGTGGAGGACCTGATGATTGGGGAGCACTACCAGCATCAGTAGCAACTGCTTCGGGTGCGTCGGCCATTACTAATCTGGGAAAATTATTCAAATATAATGATTTTTCAGGGCGAAAATAAATTCCAAAAATTTACGCGACAATATATAACTCTTTCGTGTATATTTTGGTCAATGTATCAACTAGTAAGTGGCAACAAAGCAGTGAAATAGATTACGCGTCGGTGCGTCCATTTCGAATAAATGTATCCCACGCTACAGGAAGTGTTTATTAATTAGAAAATCGAACGTTCAAGCAATATATGTATAGATTTGAATACAAATCATTTTTCTAATACATACCTGTATGTGTTTAGAGAAGATTGAATGAAGTCACGAATACCTCACTACACACAAACACACGGACACAACTTGCCGACAATGTATCACAAACCAAAATGGCCTCATGGACGCCGGAAGCGGCAAATTTTAATGGCTTTTTGCGAAGTGCAGTGTTGCCACCACAAAATCGATAATTGTGTTCGACTATTCCCAACTCGAACGTTCTCATCGTAGACATCGAACAATCATTCGAACTCACTAGATTTGAATAGTTTTTGGAACTTAATTTTCGGAGAATTGCAATTTCTAAGAAATGTTCTTTTTTAAATTTTAAATATCAAAACTATCGAACACAGAGCAGTTCGGAAATGATCCGTAATCCCATACAGATTCGGAGATTATCCATGATATGAATGTCCTCTATTTATTCTGCATTTTTTTCATGATAAACTATATAAATGCTCTTTATAAAATTATATTTTCAATGATGTGTCACACTTAGTACTTTCCGAATTGAAATCCTAAGCGAGATGGTCACCAGTTACCAAGGGGTGACGGATGAGGTATGTAGTTGAGGTTATGATAGAAATATATTCTCGAATTGTATTATTGACCCCTCAACTGTACTTAAAAACAACCACTCACACATTACTGTTAGTTCAACGTCTGCCTCTGATGATATTGTATTTTCTGTTTGAAAGTTGTTTTCATTGTATTCATGTCATCAACCATACTGCTGCAAATTATCGATCATATTTCTAAAAAAAAGTGGAAATATTTGAATTTATTGCAAACATAAAAAAATTCTATATACCTAACCATATTTTACAATGTTCACTATTTTACAAGCTATAATTTTTTGAACTCAGCGTGGAGAATCCCCGTTTCTATTTACAAGTTTCTGAAACTAAATTATTTTCTGTTCTTAGAACTGGTAATATATTTGCATCACAGATTCAATTCAAAATCAATCTACGTAGGTTTAACGATAACTTTCAATTATATCTACTTACTATGTATCATCACGAAACGACTAACTCAACGTTATTTTCTTTACTTACTTTGTGTTGGTTTCCTCAATGAACATTTTGTATGAATCTGTGAGGAAGAGAAATCACTTCATATGGACATGTAAATCGTGCAATAACGTTTGTAACCCGAGTATTTTTGTAGATGCGTTTCGTTGGCTCAATCTCATTCAGATTGGGTCAATACTTTCAAAAGTATATCCCTATAGGAACAGTATTCCGTAACTGTAACGGAATACTGTGCTATTGGAGAGTTCTTATAGTATTTTCCATTGGTCAAACTGGTGCAAATTAGGTGTAATCTAAGCTTTCAATAAGGCATCAAGAAACAGGGAACAGAGATACATTAAGTGTGAATTTTTTTCAGCAATGAATAATGGTATTGACTTCATTGGCTAGTGATTGATCCGATTGATTCACAAAAAATCCATTCGAAACGCTGGCGCGTTTCATCTGGTGAAGTATTTCAACACAAATTTTAGAATAGGAATAATGTCAATAAAACGCACGTCGTGTTTCAAAAATAATACCTTTGACATTCTATCACATAATTACAAAATTTATAAATACATTGTCGTAAATTTGTATATATTTTTTACTTGCATTCTTGTGTAGATATTACTAATTTAATCAGGATATTTATAATAAATATCATTGCATTTAACTAGGTGTAAAGTTTGTAATTATTTTTGAAATGGGTGATTCTAATGACATTCCCATATCCAATGAAGAAGCTTTAAAACTGTGTGGTTCTTCAGGAGAAGAAACAAAGGTTTCTTTTGACCTGAAGTATTTACCAGCTAATAATAAAATTATTCCAGGATTTCGTTTTTCAACAAACTATGTACAGGATCAAAGATCCCAGAAAATCTTTGCCATTTTACACTGAAGTGCTGGGTATGAAACTTTTGACAAAGTTGGATTTTCCCTCTTTGAAATTTTCCCTTTACTTCATGGGTTATGAAGACCCTAGTACTGAAGGCAATTTAAATTCGAAAGAGCGTGTGGCTTGGACATTGAGAAGAAAAGCCACAGTGGAACTAACTCAGTAATTATGTTTACTTGAGATTCCTAGAATTTTTTGAAAATTGTTTGTTTCAGTAATTGGGGAACAGAGAATGATGACAATTATAAACCTCACAATGGTAATGATGAACCAAAAGGATTTGGTATGTAACAACTTTTTTGTTGCAATTTTTGTGGCCAGTAAACATTTACTGGCCGCAACAACTCACAACAACAATAAGAAATGTGACCTTTCAAGAACCCTTTTCATCTACAAGAAATCGACAAAATTTTTGAAGATAATTCAATTTATCTGTCTTCTTTTTACAACTTTGAGAAGTTATTTCAGTGTTTTTGATATGATCAAAACTGGAAGAATATAACATTTTCATCATTTCAAAGGACTTTACCGATAAACTCTCTCATTATGTTGCTATAATGTACTTGGTTTTTCATCATTATTTAATGATATGATTAACATAGTGGAATATGAAACCTACCTATGTGACCTCTCAAGGTACCGAGTTATATTGAATTTCAGGTCACATTGGTTTAACAGTACCAGATGTCTATAAGGCTTGCGAGCGATTTGAAAAACTTGGTGTAACATTTGTGAAAAAACCTGATGATGGAAAGTTGAAGGGAATCGCTTTCATAACAGATCCTGATGGTTACTGGATTGAGATCCTCAATGATAAAACAGTTGCAGATATGGTCGGAGTATAAATTGTTGAAGAATATGCAAACTGATAAATAAATAAAACCTTTATTACATAATATGAAAGTCAGTAACAAAAACGTCATAAAGTTTGGCATACTTATTAAAAAATAATATTTTATATAGAGATAATGTACCTGTAAAAATAAAATGAATTCACAATATTACCAATAACAAATACATTTTCATTTCAGATACTATCCCCCCCCCCAAAAATACGCTAAGTACCACTTTATCTACGTTTTACATTGATTAACCTCTAGTGACTAGGATAAACTTCTGGAAGAAATAACAAATGCATCACATAAAATATATTGCCTGTACACAATAAAAGAATTGAGAAAAGTTTTTTGATACACATGAATAATGTCAAATTTCAGATAATTATACATTATCAATGAACTTGCATAAGCCCAGAAAGGGGTTTATCAAGATTATAAAAGATAATTTTCAAACGTAATATTACAAAAAAATTCAACAATGTCTCTTCAAGGATGATTACTGAATTCAAAAGCTTCTGTATTTACATTTAACAAAAGAAATACAGAAAGTATACCCATTTACAGAAATTCTTACAGAATTCAGGGATCTTCAGCATTAACAACATCCTGGTATTTGAGATATGTATCAAGGAATGTAAAAAGTATACAAAATAAAAATGCTCACATAATATCGAAGTCTCAAAAATAGTTGAAAAAACTACTCAATGAGAAGTCTACATAGTATGTTACATTATTTTTCAACAAATATTGTAAGGACCCAAGTAAAGCTTTTACTATTTTCCACATTATTTATACTGTTACTAATACGGAATTTGGTTTTGGTAGTATTGTATCATGTCGTAAGTGCGAGTTCTAAAGTTTAGGAAGCTATTTCTGATGATCTGCAACATGTATGTTGCCGCTTCCTTATCAGTAGCTCCTGGGTTGAATCGCCCCCTCAACAACTTTATTGTCTGGCCTCTGAAACAAGGCAATCCTGTGTCCAGCATAAGAGAAACTAGAGAGACAATGGCTTCATGATAGGGTCTGAAATAATAAAATTTCTAAATATTGTAAAAAATCTGATTATTAGAAAAATATTTTTTTGAATTCGCAAGAAATGTAGAAAAATCTTCAATATGCTCTGTGAGCGACGCTTGTGCCAAAATGGCGATTATGCTGGAATTAAATGGCTATAGGTTATTCAAATAATACTTTATTGATCATATTCAAGTAAAAATGGTTACGTATGTTTCAGGCGTTTTATGATTGGCAACACTGATAAGAAGAAGAATTGTTAGAAAATTATAAACATTTTGACTACTTTTATTATTTGAATATTTGTTGTGTCCTTTGTCGTTCTCTGGTTTACTATTCTATTTTTGAATTAGCAATAAAATACTGAAGAGGAAAAATCGAACATTTGTGAAGATATACCTTGTATGTCCCAGCCACAATCATGAGACAAAGATCTAAAACAATTTGTGTAATGTCTTAACATAAAATTGATTTTGTTTAACTTGATCTGTCAAAAATAAATGTGGACCTATCTTCACTGTGAAACAAAGATCCTCCCTGAAAATGTACTTAGGCAACATTGTGACATTTTTAAAGGACAAGGATTCAATTTCTCAACTAATACATATTAATTCCATTTACCAATGTGTTTATTTTCAGCTGAAGTATTCATTATTATTTGATGAAAAATCTAAACTTCACTTGTATTAGATATAGATGTAATATGAACAAAACAATTACTTGAACGCGGTAAAATTCAATGTTTTTACATGTCTTCTTCTTATTATACGTCCAATATCAGTGTTGCCATCCAGAAACTCTCGAAAATACCAGAAACATTCGCAACCACTTTTACGTGAATATGGTCAATTGTGAAAATCTTACAATAAAGTGTTATGCATTTTCATCATGTATCGGCCAATTCCATCACATGGCTATAGATCAATTCATGAAAAACGGTTTTGGGAAGTTAATTTCAGAAATATGCTTCTGTATGATGAGTTTCCAGTGTGAAAACACAAGTTCTAGCCATTGTAGCCTAATAGTCTTGTTATTTTTGCATATATACAGTGCATTTCTTCAATGTCCCCGCCCTCTTTGGATAATGAAATTTATGCATGAATACTTTATTTTGAAGTGAAATTGATAGATGAAACTTTCAAGATGCGACTGGGTGCCATCTGGGTAAAAAAAATTAAATGGAAAGGGAGATCTTGTGATACCACCATTTTGAAGCTCCTGACGAATACTTCCCAACCCTAGAATATGAAGTCAATATCTTCACCTACTACAAAATGGCGGAACATTTAA
>WOGR01004910.1:0-10617 GCA_015342045.1 Leptinotarsa lineolata | reverse complement strand
GAGTGGTCCTTCAGGTCAGATGGCAAAAGTGTGGTTCTACCAAACTCTGAAAACCTGATTCGTTCCACGGCGGGGCAGGCACAAAGTATATGCTCTGCTGTTTCATCATATTCCTAACAGAGGCGACACACACTGTCTTCTGACAGTCCGAGTCTCTGCATATGATGATTCAGACGTCATTGACCTGTAAGGAGGCCTGTTAGTCATCGTCACATGTGATATGGTACTCGGAGCCAATACTGTAGCAAATGACTGGAGTACATATGGATGATTCAGAAAGACGATCAACTCCATCCTTGCAAAAACTTTCACGACTCTGTCATCGGAAGAGTCAAATCAAAATATGTTTCTTGGCAGAAAATAACATCTTTCATAATATTCGACATGGTTTCTGTGATTTACGATTAAACTCTAAAGATTTAAAAAACAATTTAATTCTGTCAACAACTTGTGTGTGACTTAGGTGGAGTTATCCACTATGTGGAGCATTGCACGCTAACGAATAAACTATACAATCCAATTTCATATCAACCACCATATGTAATTAAGTTGGTGTACGTCAAGAATTTGTGAAAGGGCCGGTAATATGAAGCAATTGCCACACTATTCACACAAAAGAATATGAATTTGTTGGATAATATCATAAAATTACAATTCACACTTCAAATCCAGAAATTTTATATTCTTAACCCATGTAAGATGTAATATGTGCCTCTTGTTTTACGTCAGAGTGAGAGAATGACTGATCTGAGTGACACACCAAACAATCAGATTATAGAAAAATTAAATTCAATAAACAAACACGATGGAAGGGATTTTGTATTATAATATGTATTATTGCTGAAGTGAGGATACTTTTCCGTTTGAAGGAGTTTTGGCAAGTCCCTCTGTATTCTTGGTTGAAGATTATACTGATTACTTGAATGACAGAAACACGACATCATGCAGTCTAATATTGTAATTGCAAAGAAACGACCGCATATGGAAAAGGAAAAAAGTTTTCATCAACACACCGTGTCACAATGCAATCAAAACAATGGCAAAACTACATAAAATGAGATTCGAATTGCTCCCACATCCACCGTATTCGCCAGATTTTGCTCTCAGTGAATACTCGCTGTTTGCAGACCTCAAAAAAAGCTCACCGCTGAGAAATTATGCTCTAATGAAGAGGTTATTGCTGAAACTGAGGTCTATTTTGAGGCAAAACATAAATTGTTCTACAAAAGTGGCATAGAAATATTTAAGAGACCCTGGAACTATTGTGTGGCTCTTGATGGAGATTACGTTGATGAATAAAGCCATTCTTTCAACAACAAAACGCGTTTTCTTTCTTAGGACAGAGTCTTTTCAGCCCATGTGTTAGAATTCAATGCTTGTAATAAAGAAAACACAGATCTACAAAAAAAATGTTTTTAAAAACTCAATAGCTAAGTTTTATAGATTTTTGTGTGCTGGAAATTTGTTAAAACCGCTTTGCTGACCAAGAAGCATGCATGTTACTTTCAAGTCACCACATATCATCCAACCATGAGCCGAATAGCCAATTTTATTCAACAATATTTCTAGGTTTTCATAGGTCTCTTTCATATGTACAGAATGGCCATATAGGTATAGATGCATAAGTGTTACTATTGTGTAATAAAACAGCTTTTGAACTAGTTTTGGAAGAATCAATAAACAGTCTCCAGTCTTTTTTTAATATATTGATGTGCAAATATGAAAAAATGGTAAGCGATACGGCTCGATAAGTGTCATATTTGAATTTAGCACCCTAAAAAACTGTTTTAAGTAAAAAAGTTGTTTCATCGTTGGCCTGTGAAATCAATGCAGTTTGGCCTCTCTTTCGTTGAAACTGATTTCAAATCTGATGAGATGGAAAAAAAACTATCAAATAATCCCACAATAACTCTCAGTCTCATTGAGACTGGACAACAAAAGCTCCATGACCAACCCCTTCTACTGATATTATTCAAACAACAATTATAATTATGTTTGCACGTGAAGACACTTATACTCCGGCAACCAACACGGATCCATAATGGCTTCACCGTTATTGTATTCGATCAAAATTAATGCGTCAATATTTGTTATTGACAGAGCGAATGGGCCCTTTGATGTACGCACAAAAGCTCTAGTTGACCGGAGTGGATGTTCCATGCAAGGCCTTCTATGATGGATAATGCAGAGAGCATGGAAGGAGAGATGAAAGACGATTGTAATGATAATGGTGTCGATTACAATGATAGACTTTTTATTGAAGAACAGTTTTCCACTAATAGGAACGTTATTGGCAGGCATTATTTCTCCCAATACATAAAAAATGATTGGGAAATTTGAGGCTATGCCACCACAGTTTTACAACGATATTTTCTTTTGATTAATTTCAATGTTTTACAACTTCAACAACTCGAAAAATGAATAACTCTACGTCGAATGACCTTTGTTTTTTAACACATGCAAAAGAAAAACTACAAATTTTGAATCGTCATGATTAAATCGAGGAATTCAAGTTTTGAGGTATTTGACAGGTACTTTATGTAGACCAGAAGCTCTGTTGATGTTGAGCAGTTTCAGTGGTCATCTAATAATCCATTGTTGTATAGTGATAATTGACTCACATTGAAAGAAGTATACTTTCATGGGAGATTAGTTTCTGGAAAAAACCTTTTGGACTTTGTACTTCTCCACCTTCTTGAAAAAAATCTAGTGTTTGCAAAGTAAGTCGAAGACTTGGTTTAGAGAATTGACTTGACTTGTTTCAGTACTAATTTTGAATATTGGTTAGTAATTGCCACAACATTAAGACTTTATGTCTGCAGATGTTAGAGAAATATTTGAATCAAGTCCTCTGGCATTGCAGAAGTCAATTTCTTCCTATGAGTCTGGTAGTAACTGGAGTTATTATGCTATTTTGTATATACATATCAGAAATAGATATTTCCAGAATGTTGCCTTCGAATCAGCTTCCTCTCTAAGATTTTTTTCGGAGGCTTTCATCTCCAACATGCATTTTTTGTTCAACTCCCAGCTTTGATATCGGAATCAGACGACACATTGGCGATATGTTAGCTCGTAAGGAACTTTATGCTGGTTGAGCAGCTGCAGTGACGGGTAGGACCAGCATCTACAATTGATAAATATCTAATATCTAATATTACGAAATTTCGGGAATGATTAGACCTCCCTAGCATCTTCATCTTTATTCAGAAAATGTGGGATTCTTCCAAAGAAAGGAAGATATCAAATAATTTCATAATGAACTCTTCACAAAAATGTGTATATCATGCAACGAAGTAACTTTCAGACACAAACTGACCTCTCGAAAAAACTACTTTCATATAAACATTGGATTAAACGAAAGAAAAAATACTTCGAAACAGCTACCACTAGATATATGAACATTAAATTATACAATGAAAACATTTTTCTATTCAGTTTGTACACAAAACAGTCACTGACTCACTGATCAACTGACTGATCGACAGACTGACTCACAGACTTACTGACTGACTCACTAACTCGCTGACGGACTCATTGACTGACTGATTGACTGAATGACTGACAGACTCACTGTCTGACTCACCGACTCACCGACTGACTGACTAACTGATTCACTGACTGAATGACTTACTGACTGACTGACCCACTGACCCACTGACCGATCCACTGTCTCACTGACCGATCCACTGACTCCCTGACCGATCCACTGACTCACTGACCGACTCACTGACTCACTAACCGACTCACTGACCAACTCATTGACCAACTCATTGACCAACTCATTGACCAACTCACTGGCTCACTAACTGACTGAATCACTTACTAACTCACTGACTTACTCGCCAGCTCACTGACTGACTTACCTACTGAATCATTGACAGACCCATCGACTCACTGACTGATTTAACGACTGACTCACCGATTTACTGATTCTTCGACTGACTGACTCACTAACTGACTGACTGACTCACTGACCTACTGACTGACTGAATCACTCACAGACAGACTGAACCACACACAGAAAGACTGACAGACTGACCAACTCATTGACTTACGAAGCAACCACTTTTATATGAACAATGTATTAAAAAAACACGTTTTTCTATTCAGTTTGTAATCCAAATATTCATTATGGAATTGAATCAGATATCATTCACAGAATTGCTACGCAATATAGTATATAAAAGAGATTGAATTCAACTTAATACCACAAAATGGAGCACTCACTTCATTCATAACGTTACGAATTTATGTCAGAGCTGACTTCAGTCTACTTATGCCACAATGACAATATGTAGTGATATCAATACACTCATTCGATTTGATTTCCCCATAGGAGTTTTGTCCAAATTGAAAGAGGTATATTTTTAAGGGAGATTAGTTTTAGGTTTGTGGAAATGTGGGAAACCTTCAAAGCAAAAAAGAAATCAACTGATTTTAAAATGATGTCTTCAAAAAGATGTGCAGATGATGCACAGGAGTTACTTCCATATATCAAATATGTTACCTTTGCATCGCATCAGCAGTCACTCCCTCGAAACTTTCCCAGGGAGAACGTGTATCTCGCGTATTTTCGAGCAATTTGCTCCCTTTCTCATGGCAATGCATAGCAACGCAGAATGGAAATACGGGAAAACAAATCGTATTCAATGTTTGCAGTTTGTTTTTCCCAACGGCTAGGCAAATAAGGCCTTGTTTGCTCCGGGTGCAGTTTGCATACACTTAAAATCGCAGTTTTATTGGCATAATACGTGTTGATATATTGTTAACAACAAAAAGAGAATTTGGATTGCTCAAGTTCTGTAGTTGGTGGCCTTTTGTTTTGAACTAGTAGTTCTGAATTAGTAAATACCTTCACAGATCTATAATTAAATAGAACTGGCCGATGCTTGATGAAAATCCATATTGAAACTCATTAATACAGTTTATTGCATGATTTTCACTATAAATCATACAATTAACTGTATCGATTAGAGTTTTCATACATCTGATCAATGAAATCGCCACTGCGTTGGCTGAAAATAATTTGGACAGACTGGGATTAATCGAAAAATCAATAATCAGAGGCATCGATGATCGCCATTGACGATGGTGTTTTTTATGGAGGCTTTTTCTAAATTTCAAGTCATGTGCCATTAGAAACAGTCCGTGGCAAGTACTATTCTGAATTGAGTTTAAAATGTTTAATACATGGGCATGTCCACTCAAATCATTTTTAAAATATTGAATTTGATAAACATTTGGGAAAAAAAAGTTCTCAATAAGCTTATTCTACATGAACGCAGTTCGCCAAATGAAAGAGTCCTCAAACAGTGAAGTTCAAGGTGTACTGAGTTGAATCTCAAAACGATGAGCAGCCACAGTTCGTCGCGTATTTCTGATATGTACCGCTCTTAGTGGAATCGAATGTGTCGAGTTACTTGAACACCTCCAGTGAAAGTATCTACAAAAAAGAAACAAAACTCCAACCTTCCTTCGATGTTTAGGACTATCAAGGTTGCACGTGATGTTCGTGTCCCCAAAAGGCTGATGGCTCTTCTCTGGATGGAATCCAGCAGCTTCAGGATTTGCTTAGAGGCGGAGCTCCACTGATAGCAGAGCAAATGGTCTATAGTTATTTGAAAGATGTTTCTTGCCCACTTTGGGAATAGGCGGAACGTGAGCAATCTTCCAACAAGAAGAAAAAACCCCTTTCTTGTAAAACAGGCTGGAAAGTCTGCAAATTACTGGTGCAAGTTCCTTGGCGCACTTCTTGAGTACAACGACGGGTACTCAATCAGGACCGGACGTCTTGTTGATATTGAGCTGTATCAAAATTCGCCTGACTAGACGTTGTCGAAAAGTAATTTCCTGGATTGTGGATTCTCGTGTGGAAAAGGTGGGTGGTGCGATATCCAGAAAATCGACAATGGAGTGAGATGCAAATTGTCCACCTACTAGATTTGCTTTTCCTATGGCTGTTGTTGCAATCGAACCATCTGCTTGTGTCAGTAGTAGAATTGTGGATGTTGTAAAGGATCTAGACTCATTGGGATTGGCAAGCAGTTCATCCCTCATTCTCTGACTGTGAAGTTCTTCGCTTTCATTTATTCTAAGTTTGCAGCTGTTGCGAGCATCAACAAACCCAGTTCAGTTTTCGGCACTGGGATTTCTGTGCCACTAGTAGGCGAGATTTTTGGAGGCGACAGCTTGCTTGCAATCTTTCTTGCACCAAGGTTTTCTGTTAGAAGTTTGTTTCATTGAAAAAGTAATATATGCATCCATGGATGATAGAATAACTTCCGTGACTTTGAAAGCCACAAGTTGATGGATTATTAGAGCTGAAACAAACATCTAGCCAGGGGAAATGGCCTTATCGGACGGAAATGCAGTAACGTTGCATGATCTACACATATTTTTAAATAGTTATTTGCTTTCTACCTTTCTCTGGAAGTTCCCACATCCTCCGTATAAAGATGGAGAAGTAGAAACCCGAAACCATTCAATCGACATCATTCTATATCGGTATGCCTTCAATTCCACAAGTAACTGCTTCTCATTATCCGCCTCATCTGAACTTACTAGGAAATCCCATTAGGAACGAATATTCGAATTGTTTGTATTTCCACGCTTGATTCGTCAATTATTCGATTCGGTCCATGATCAAACCGCATCAGCTGGTCTCATTGGGGAAAATGGATTAATGAGTAACCCTATTTGGGGGCAGATTGGGAGCTGATAAACCACAACTGGGTCTATCTACCGGGAAATAAATGAGAGAGTGATTTTGAGGATAAACAACTATTATTTATGTTGTCGTGATGATGATAATCATCAAGGGATTGAATATTATCATGACTGATTGGTGATTTAAATTGATTCGAAACTTACTGTTTAAAGTTGTGTATACCTTTGAAGTTGACACCTAGAATTTGTTAATCATTTGAAAGCATGGTTGTCTTTGGGGGGGGGGGGATCAATTTTTATCGACCTTATTTGGCAATTTATACCTTCACGTGTAGGAAGAGTGAACTTTTTGCTTCACCCCTTGGAGTCACTGCGTAAATTCAGAGTGTTTTCAACAAATAAGTATGTATAATTTCTCGACTGATTCTTAAAGTTTATGTCTCTTAACGTGAGGTTCATTTTTGCCTTGTTCAACCCGATGTTCATCGTCAGATTTTCTGACAATAATTTTGATCTTGTTAATTGTCTATTCCTGATGTAATCGATATGTTCAGTGGTCTCGAAGTTTCACCAATATAACTTTTACTACAAGAACAAGGGACCTCATAAATGCATGTTTTTTTTTTCTTCTGTGATTTTGGGTTTTGTATGCGTGAGTATAGATCTCAGTGTTTTTTGTTTTGTAAGAAGTTCTAACATCATATCCATTTCAAATTTGTCTTATCTTTTAGATAATCCAGGAATGAAAGGTATAACGTCCATTGTGAACCGTGTATTTGGATGTTGAGTCGGTAATTATTGAGTTGGAGGTTGTTAAATTTGTGACAATGTTTGTAGGGTCACTTGATTTTCAATTGACTCTTCTTTTTCTTTTGCATTTATCGTTCAATTATTGAATGAATCTGGATGAGCGATCCCTTTCAGAACAGATTTTATTAATGATACTTTTTTATTGAAATTTCCAGTTGAATTGCATATCGTCTTTGTTCTGTTATAAAAACAATTGATTATACCTTTTTAACACTCACTTGATGATTTGATGTACAGTGGAGACATCTATTATTATGACAGAAGATTTTTTGAAATGCGAGCTTGGGCTTGTTCACTTTGATATAATTATTTCAGTGTTGTAAAAATGTGGGTCACTCTTAATGGAAAATTAATGTTTGTCATTGAAACTGTATGTTGGAAGTTCCATCAAATGAATTGATGTTACCATAAGAATACGTTTTGATTTGAAGATCTGTCTTCATGAATGACGACTACTAATGTTAAAAACGAGCCTAATGATGCGTTTTCGAGCAACAAAGATTCTTGTGATGTCTGATGCCTGACCCCAAACTATAATGTATGAAATTGTGTAATACACAAATGCATAGTAAACCTATGATAATGGATCTATTCATAAATGAATCTGTGAGTAAAATGTCAAAACTGGTCTTCTACAAAATATATGCGTTATATACAATTGATGAAGATACCCTGAAAATCTTACATCATAAACACTGGAACTAGCTTGGTTCCAGTAAGATACAATTCTAGAACCTCGTATATTTCACAGTAAAGACATTGAAAACGACTCAAAAGAAAACGACAACAACGGGATTACCTTCAAGAATATCTGAGTGCTTCACAACACCGCTCTTTCCATCATCTCTCCCAATAGCCCTTATGAAAGCGGGCGTTCGAAGCGCTCCTGATAATTGAACCTTCTCGCGGGCTTTTTCGATTGATAATTCATCATTTCGGAATTCCTAATTGGAATCTATTGTGAGTGGCTCTTTCGGCCTGCGAAATGACTGGCTATGAATGAGAAATGTCTACTGGAAAATTCCCCTGGGAAGAGGGAGGTGAAGAAGTCTGTCGAGAATTGATTTCGAAATGAGGTGTTGAAAGATATATACCATATACGAGATGCTGTGCAGGCTGAATGAAATAATTAATCTCAATCCTTACATGGATTCACAAGAAATCAAAAACTCATTAGGAATTGACCATTCAGATGAAGAAGAAATATTTAAATGAATAAATTTATGTGAACTATATCACACAATATTTCAGTACCTTGATGAGTCTTTATCTGTAACCACACAAACATAACATATAATTACAATTTTTGGGAAAGAAAGGTTTTGGAAATAAAACTATACAAATCCGATTTCCTACAGCCGATATCGATGATTCACTTGAGAAATTAAGACGAGCTCAATGTTTAACAAGGTTGAATTGAGTACGCGGTTTCAATGAAATAAAAATTCATGAAAACAGTTTTGGAAAACAACTTTTACAACAGATTTAGGATATTATGAAATCCTTAGGATGCCATTCGCCCTAAAAAATGCCCCACCAACCTTCCTAAGCATGATCAATAAAGTGTTGAGAAAATCATGGATGACGTCAAAAGTCTGTGTATTTTTATAAAAGTGTTTTTTTTTTGGAGATTATGACTATTTGAGAAATGCAAGTGAATATTATCAATTAGAAATGTTTACAAATCAAATTTGTTAACGAATACAAAATTGAGATTTCTTAGTTTATGTAACATCTAAAGTAGGTACAATCAAATCACTTGGGACTAACTTTTCTCAAATTGAAACGTATTTGTAAAATCACATTGAATTTATATCTTTTTATGTAGTCAACAATTTCGCAAAATATTGAACAAAATCAAAAAAGTTCGCAATGTAGGAATGCTAGAAATTAATGAATACACTCCGTCCCAGCTATAAGAATATACATTGATCCTTTGAGTTTATGTCTCCTAGAGTAGGATTTTTTGCAATTATTCTCGTCTTGTTCCATTCAACTCGATATTCATCGCCTGATTTGAAAATGTGTTGATCATGGTAATTTCTGATCTAATCTCGATGTTCATTCTTACACGCTTTGATTTACCTTGAAGTTTCTCAAATATAACTTTCATCATAAGAACGACATATTTTTGAGTGAAATTTTTTGCTATTTGATATGTGTTTTTGAGTTTTGTATATGTGAGTATAAATCTCAGTGTCGGTGGTTATTGAGTCAGTCATTGTTGAGTTGGTGATTGTTGAATTGATGTAGGTTTTTAATAGACTGTATATTTTTTATTATGATTGTTGTTGAATCTACGATAAGAGTAACAGATATTGTCAATGGTTGATTTTTAATTATGTCCCTATTATTTTTCAAAAAACCGTTACGATTTCTTAGATTTTGTAAGAATATTAGGTGAAGAGGTTTACTGAAATGGGTTTTCTGTTTTTGCAAAAATATTTTTATGTTTGCCAATGCTCTATAAATTTTCTGTATAAAGTTCTCACAAATTTTTTCGATTGTGAAAGTTGGAAAATCCCCAAAAAGATCGATACAAAATATTAATTTATTTCACAAAAAGTGACTTTTGTTCAAAACTATTTCCACCATTTCATTGGAATGCGTGACATACTAGTATAACTCGATTGTGACTGTGTGTGAAGTTTCAGCAGAAAATGCAATAAGTTAGACTCGTCTTGAACGTAGGCGTCTAGAATCTCTCGCTGATTATGTCTCTCAACAAGTCTGAGCGCGTCCACATCATCCAGATTGATGGCATCGACGTGATGATATTACGGCTACTTCCTATATTTTTCAAGCCACTTTTACATAAAAGGGGATTCTTTGAGATTTTCACAGACAACAGATGGAAAGTGTTGGGAATGCCTAATTTTTCTCTAGCAAAGAAAAGATGGTGTTTATACGATCAACTTCAATATCTAGGACGTTACATTGAGATTAGACATTAGCAAAAATCAGTAACCCAATGGAACACAGTCACTTACGAAGTATAAGTGCACTGCGAACCCTATGGAAAGTATTAGAAAAAATTCTTGAACTGCAAATGAGAACACACATCGAAAATAATAATATACTTCCGTTATATCAGAGTGGATTCGGGTCTGGCTACAGTTGTTCATCAGCACTGTGTGC
>WOGR01004909.1:0-14292 GCA_015342045.1 Leptinotarsa lineolata | reverse complement strand
ATTTGTTTAAAACAATTTAATAAACAAATTACGTGAAAAATTCATATCCTATGTTAATAACTGCCATTGTTTAATGTGAAAACAGATATAGCTAAATATTAATTGAAAAAAAAATTATCAACAATTCTTAGAATTTCATTTTGCAATAGTTATAAAATATCATAATTAACAAATTAATAAATTTTTATGAGCTTTTATCGTAGGATCGTATGAAGTATATATATGAAAAGGGCTCCACGAAGTTTAAAATTTACAGGCCAATTATTTATACCTTTAATCCCATTATTTATGCCAACGGAGATTGGGAAAAAATTTGTTAGTTAACAATTGAATAACTTTTTTTAAAATTGTGATAAAACTTTTTTTTCTACGGGACTCGATTCATTCAAGTGTTAAGAAGATAGTTGAAGTTTTTTCAAGTTTTTAAAATGACATTTTATGTTATACATTTTTTTTTATAAAGTCTCTTTAGCGGCAGCGCGCGCATGCCGTAACAGCCGCGCGGAACACTATTTTCAACGTCAAATTAAAATTATAAATAATGGAGATAGAGTTTCGGGAGTCGGGACTTTTTTATCGGAAATTTCCTCCTCTTTTGCTCAAATATTAATATTTTTTGAGTTATTAACGAAAAACTAAATGCCATTTTTAATGAAAAAAAGTTGGTTGGCTAACAGGATCAATTTCTTCTTAGAAAAAAAAACAATTGTTTTCTTGCCAACGTTTCGAATTTATTTAAATTCTTCCTCGGGGCTCGAAAAGTAGTTTTTCCGTGTTGATATTCCTATTTTCAAAATCATCAGACATATTAAATACATTTAAAAGAAAATAAAAAACATTGCAACAATTTCGAGATAAGACCAACACAAAACGACATGAAACAAACATGTCTGATGGTTTTAAAAATAGGAATATCAACACGGAAAAACTACATTTCGAGCCCTGAGGAAGAATTTAATTAAATTCGAAACGTTTACAAGAAAACAATTGTTTTTTTCTAAGAAGAAATTGATCCTGTTACCCAACCAACTTTTTTTCAGAAAAATTATTGGATCACTAAATTAGTTAGCCATTTTTAATCTTATTTTGTTAATAACAATTGCATTTTTTACCTGCACCAAAATCCTTCAAAAACATTTTTCTAGAGGTGATTCCGAATCGAATGAGCTATCGCTTATATTTTTAGCACCTTTATCTCTATTTTTCATGTTTTTGAACTTTTTGATTAGACTAGTGGTAAACTTTCAAAGAAATGAAGAAAGCAATTATTTTCAAATGAACTCTTTATAAAAGATGCGAATATCATGCAAGGTAACTTTCAGGCACAAATTGAAAGAAAAGACCTTTCTTTGGAAGTTATTGATTTTATGAAAAGGGAATTATTGAAGTCCTATCATCAGTTAATCGATTTATCTGCATGCAAATTGATGTCACTGGCAAAAAACATTGCAAAAATATGCTAATGAAAAGCGTTTACATAGAACTAAGAAGGAAAATGAAACTTACTTGACCTAAATCAACCATTTTCACCGGGCACAAATCAAAATAGCATAAAGAGTATTTGTTACTATCGTTTAGGAAGCCGCAGTTTTTGTTTGTTCCGAAATCGGTTTTTATCTTGGTAGAGCGCCACAATGAATGTTTTTAAAGTAACTTAAAATATAGGGTTACTATCAGGATTCACGATTTTACACAAAAATCAAAAATGGATATTTGTTTCTCTTCGACTAGTTTTGTTTATGTTTAGTTCGAAGGATAGTGTATTGAACATTGAACGAATGTTTGGAATGAGAGGAAAGAAACCCCCCCAGAAAACTGGTAATGAAAATGTTCAGCAAAACTATAAATTATTCAATGTTATATTTTCGAAATATTGGTGTCACCACAGATATTTGAAGGAATTTAAATTTAATCTTATGAAAAATACTTTTATTCTTATAAGAGCGATGCCTTTGTTCAAATGGGTTGCGTGTTCGATTGAACATCATTTTGTTGATATTTTTATAATTTCCAGTCAAGGGAATGACTCTTTTCTGGATAGATTTCAACATCCTCATGGTATTCTTGGTAGCATAGTCATATAAATCAAAATTTTGATAAGTCTGTTGGTAACATCAATATTTTAAAATGGATTATTTTTTATTGCATTTCAAAAATATATCATCATTACTTTTTGCGTATCTCATAAAATATTTGTTTAAACATAGTTTCAAAACTAAGTACATACTTGAAATACATCAGAAAGTTAGAATATTTCTTTATATAGATATCGATACGTTTATTGAAAAATGTTCTATACATTTTATATACAGTGTGTAAAAGCCAAATGGAATAAATTCATTATTTTGGTAACTGTATATATTTTTTAAAAATCCCGAAACACGTCAAATTCAAATTATAATTTGACATTCTTCAACGTAATGCTACCACTACCTTCAACCCAATGCTACCACTACCTTCAACCCCCTTCGAATGACAGGTACAACCCCCAATTTTTTAAATGGGAAGTATTGGTTTGTGAAATATCATAGGTTTGTGATATATCATTTGAAAGGTCTCTTCATTCTCTATTCAAAAATGTTATCGCTTTCGAGTTTATTGCAACAATCAAGATAAATTAAAATCATGTGGTTACGGAAATTCGATAAAATACACTCAAAAACTAAAATGTAATGCAAAACTTAATGAAATGTAGAAACATTATTTAACATATTAGGCGTGACCGACCTAATCGCAAGCGTTATTCGTTCTTTGAAGTCATTCAAATCTGAAGGTTCAGTTTTGTACATATTGCTTTTTACATATCCCCGTAAAAAGAAATATAATGATGAAAGATGAGGTGATCGCGCTGGCTATTCAATCGATCCTCGCCCCCTTATCCACCGATTGGGGAATTTTGTATCGAGGTATTGCCGGACATTAATTTGGTAATGTGGTGGTACTCCATCCTGCTGAAACCATATCGTATTCTTTGGAACTTGAGGGTTTCCTGGATCAGGATATAAATTTGCTAAACTTGGAATGATATCATTTTGAAGAAGTGACAAATAATTTTCCCAATTCAAGTTGCCCTCAAGTTGACCAATGATATTGTTTCCTACAATCCCTGCCCAAACATTAACCTTTTGAGGGTATTGCGTGTGTTCTTCTCTCATCCTGTGAGAATTTTCCGTTGACTAGTAGCGCCAATTTTGCCGATTAGTATGACCGTTAAGAGAAAAAGTACACTCATCAGAAAACATAAAGTCATCTAATTAGATGATATTGTTATGCAATATGTCCATCATTTGCCCACAAAAATGAGTTGTTCTATCAAAATCGTTAATTATGTTTACTATCGATGTATGACTAAAATTGAATGTAGTGGATGCCTGTCTACTCGATTTATGTGAGTTTTCCTCAAACTCACGCATCACATCTAATTTGAGTTCATCACTCATTGCATTGGCAGGCTGCTTTTTTTATCTGCCCCACATGACCAAACTGCTTCTCTATTTAGCTTATTGTTCCTTGAGATAAGGGCGGTAAATTAGGAAATTTCTCATAGAAATAGGCGAGCTAGTTGCTGTTGTGTTCGGGTTTTATCACCGTAACCAATCATTTGTAAAACTGTTATTTTATGCATTTCCGTTAATCTAATCATTTGTCAGACTTTGAGTTAACGAACTTCAAACTTAAATTGAAATACTGACAACTACTGTTGTAACATACAAAACAATTTGACAAAGCGTTTTAAACTAACGTTGCCACGGAAATTATTTACAGTTTTCTAATGGATCTGAAAAGAACATTGCTATGATTTTTGCATACTTTCTTATTATCAATACCTTAACATGAAATATTTTATCGAATTTCGGTAACCACATGATTTCAATTTATTTTATCTTAATTGTTACAATAAACTTGAAAGCGATAACATTTTTGAATAGAGAATGGAAGAGACCTTTCAAACGATATATCGCAAGCCTATACTTCCCATTTAAAAAATTAGGGGTTTGTACCAGTCACTCGACGGGGATTGAAGGTAGGGGTAGCATTTTTTCGTTGAAGTATGTCAAATTATAATTTAAATTTGACGTGTTTAGGGATTTTTTAAAAATATGTACCGTAACCGAAATGATGAATTTTTTTCATTTTGCTTTTACACATTGCATATCTACGAGTATACATTTTTATTCAAAAATTGTTTTCTGAATGAATCTTATTTCGGTTTTTTTTCAAAGTTGTAATAACTAATGAGTGAAAAACTATCAACAAAAAACATTTCTTAGCTGACAATGCTGACAATTTGAAATTTCGTTTTAATATTATTAGCGGTTTATAAGAATCTGTATAATTGTGTACCTATGTGTGCTTTTTATTCCCTATTCTACATCCTGTGGAGTAGTTTAAACCATAGATAAATAAGTGAATAAAATCACTCAAATTTCATAAATTCTGCATGATTTGAGAAATAAAAAAAAATTGTTTCTTCTGTTCGCGCTGATTTTTTCGAATTCAGCTACATACTCGCGATGGGCAAAATTTGAAAATAATACAGTTGAAACGCAGAATTTTGAAATCACTGGTTGTATACTTATACTAGGTTAGGTCAGTGGGTAAGTCACCGCGTTCGGTAATCTGCAACTGATTTTTCTTTTGAGTTAGCAACGTTTCCACAGCACTAAATCCACGTTCACACAAATACGATGATGGGAATGCTATCAAAAATCGTTGAACGACGGACCACAATCCAGGGTACAATTGCGGGATTGGCTTTTGTAGCCAAAATTCTTGGTATCCATTTTTGAATTTTATTTTTTATTTCCTCGTTCGTTGGAATTTTATTTTTTAAGTACGCTATGAAGCCTTTGTGACGTCCTGTCATAGCCGGAGCGTCATCCGTAGCAGCTGTTATAATATTCTTCAGTGGAATTTCTTCATTGGTTGGTAAAGTGGACTCATCTAACTAAATTGAGAATTTAGAAGTGTTCAGATGATTGCACAATGACTCTTCAATGTTTTCAGCCATCTCATCAATTTGTCTTTGCACGGAACTATTGCTCAAAGGAATTTGTCGGATAATGTCTGCCGCTGGTTTATGGGGCACAGTAGTTATTACTTCTTTTATTGCCGGTAAAATTAAATCCTTTCCAATAGTGTGAGGTTTACCTGTTTGACTAATTAGCAAGGAGATATTGTAGGAAGCTTGGAGTCCGTCGTCGTCTTGCTTAGAAGCCGCTGAAAAAAGTTTTGACACAGTTGACTGAGCTGAGAGTTCATTTCCAGTTCTTGAAAATAAGTCACACTTTTGTCTTTTTTTATCAGAATGCATTTTATTCAAATGATCTTGTAGCCTTGAGGGTTTCGTCGCTTCATTCGAAATGTTTTTTGACAAAGAAGGCACATAGGCGAAGATGGATTGGTGGGATTTTCAATAAATCCATGTTTTAATTATTCTGCGCTATACTGCCGTATCTTCTTCTTTGCTTCCGACATAATTTTGTCTTCAAAAATGCCGAACTAATGAATCGAGTATTAAAAACTTACTAATGACACCACTCACAGTATTCACTACCGCACGTACAGCACTTTACCGAGCTAGTCGCCAACTAAATTCACTTTTTTCGTAATATCGTTAAATGACATTACTGGCTGGATGGCGCGCGCGCTCTTATATGAGGCAGCGAGCGGCCCTAGTACTTTCGAGAATGGAGACCAGAAACTTCTCGCTTCGCATTGAAGCTTATCGCCATCTATTGTACAGTTTGACAACTATCGGACAGGAAATAGTTACTGTCTAGTTCCCTAGATGGCGTTACACGAGGAAACGCGCGTTAAACGTAAAGGAGCGGTGAAGTTTGTGTTAAAAGCAAAAAACCTTTTTTAAATTAGCCAGCGCCCACAAGGGGCGTTACCGCCCACTTTGAGAAAGGATAATATAGATTATATTGCAGAAAGAAATAGTTCAAAACTTAAAAAATCAGTCTAGTATATTTGGATATCTCTCGATACGAAAAATCCCATTTTCTTTTTTGACGTCATGGTTTGGACCAACCTGTATTTTTTAAAATTAAGTTTGAATTGGATAAACCCTGATCTGTAATAATACTTGAAAGAACATTAGAATAGAAACTTAACGGCCCTTTTGATATTGTAAGCAGCTCATCATAAATCATACTTTTGATATTAACAAAAAAAAACGTTTCGATAGTTAATTTTATATTGGGGTTTAAGCTTTGGGCCCTTTAACTTTTAATTAAGAAACGGTTAATTAAGGTTATTCTGAAATATTTATTTCAGATCTTCAATTTAAAAATAGAGTTGAACGGGCTATATGATTATTTATAAAAGCTCAATTATTTTTGTTTGTTTTTTATCTTGTTTTTATCTAGATGAGTGTCTTCATATAATGATAAAAACGACAGTGACCTGTAAGTAAGCCTGTTAGACAGCGTAGCTCTTCCCTGCTGTGATTCAAGAATTGTTTGGTATCATACTTCAAAATATGTATAAATGATTTGGAATGAGTCATTTCCTGATAAATTTAGCCAGGTTCTAGCCCGATGCAGCTTCCTCTCTTGCGAGGGAGTCAATAACTTCATTACCTTCCAGGTCAGAAATCCAATCCAGAGACAATTTATTATATAATATTATTAAGGAGAATATTTTTTGGTGATTCACTACCAACTTTGTAGTTTCTTCGTTACTTGGTGAAAGTCAAGTGCATTATTTACGCTTGATTATCCAAAAATATGTTTATTGATTGATGTACAAGGTTGGTATTAACCAATCTCTAAACACATAAATCAATGATGTAGATCTCCGCCTAGAATGCCATACCATTAATGCGATACCGGAAGATCCAGTCCTCTCTACTTGGAATTGAGACTGTATAAAGCAAATCATAGTCGACTGATCATAGGTCTGACAAATAATCACATATACCCAAAGGATTTGTTTGGGCCCTAAACCCCAAGCTTTTCTTCGGTCCATAAGGATATTTGGATTTGTGTAAAACTTTTTCCATGTGCGTGTTTTAAGTGACTTTTTATTGAGGATAATACCTAGATATTTCACTTCAGCTGTAAAAGGAATAACCACAGCAATGAAGGGACGTGTACTTAGATGGATTTCTCTTCTTGGTGGAAGTGAAAACAGTGTTGCTATGGTTTACAGCAAACTGCTACCTCTAGAACCAGCAGTAAACATCGTTCAACTTTTTTTAAAGGCTATTACAGGTTTCCTACCCGAAGTGGTCCGCGCCAAAATGACGACACCTGCATGAGTTGGAGGATTTACCTCTCTTTTATCAAGGACAAGCAAATTGTCCATCAGGAATGACCGTCGATGGTGGATATAATACCCCACCCCACCCCACCCTGAGGACAACCCTTGGCGAACTTGATCCTAATGGCCTTTTCTTTTAGAGTAGTAGATCTTTTATCAACATGTTTTGGTGACTAGGTAGAATTTTTCAATTCTAATTTTCATAGATTGTAGTTGAATTGATAACCGTTTGGAAAAGCCGTGGTAATTAGTAATGACTATCTTTTCACATAAAAAATTGTGATGATCGTAAAATAATTTGGAAAACAACGTATATTTAATCTATCGTTTTTTAAATATCATTTCAGTGACCGTGTGAAACATTAAAAAACTAAAATATTCTTGAATTAAGAACAATGATAAACAGTATGTATTTTCTGAATCCAATAAATATTTGTTATGAATCTGGTATCAAATTTAGTCAATTAGACTTTTATCAGAACGGTTCCATTCGTCATTATATTCTCTATATATAAGTGGTTTTTGGATGTGTCACATGATTGTTTACATGATATAGGTTATTTTCAACACTCTTGTATCATTACAATTGCTAATTATTATTTTTCAAGCTCCTGCATTTGGCACTACTTTTGGTACCCCAACAACTTCATCAACTGGCGGTTTTGGGGGTTTTGGTTCTACTTTTGGTACCGCCACTTCTCAACCTCCAGCATTTGGCTCAACTTTTGGTACTCAAGCGGCTACTCAACCAGCTTTTGGTACCTCAGCGGCCACTCAACCAGCTTTTGGTACTCCAGCGGCTACTCAACCAGCTTTTGGTAGCACTTTCGGGACTGCAGCGACACCAACTCCCAGTTTCGGTACGGCATTTGGTACTCCAGCATCATCAGCTCCGCCCAGTTTTGGTACCAGTTTCGGTTCCACATTTGGATCCACAGCAACATCGGCTGCGCCTGCTTTTGGTACCTCCTTCGGTACTCAACAGGATCAGTCAAATTTGTTTGGTGCCACTAAGCCAAGCTTATTCGGAACTGCACCTTCCACAACAGGGTTATTTTCTAGTGGCGGTACTGGTGGATTATTCGGATCGGCTAATACTAACCAACCTACTGGTTTGTTTGGTAAGTATAATTGATTGTTGTACATTTTAAGTATCCAATAATGGAGTTATTCAGGAAGTACTGCTACTAGTACTGCTCCCAGCCTTTTTGGTGCCACTTCTACACCCTCTCTTTTCGGACAACCCGCAGCGAGTACGACAACCACTCCATTTGGGGCTGCTAGTACTACCGCAACTGGTTTTGGTGGTTTATTTGGTAGCACTCAGACCACTACAGCACCCTCTTTATTTGGTACAAGTTTTGGTGCTACCACCTCTACTGCACCCGCTTTTGGAGGTTTTGGAACAACGCAAACAGGATTTGGAGGATTTGGTGCTCAAGCATCCACTACAGGCTTCTTGGGATCTACATTTGGGGCCAAACCTATTCAGGTTACAACTGGTAAATTTAAATTTATGTTTTTACTTGTTATTCATATGTTTAAAAAATAGAATTGTCAGTGATTATTGTCAAACAATATGACTTGGAATTGTTTGAAATGAAGACTCAAAATTATTGATAAATACTTTTCAAAAATCTGCGATCATATCCATGTTCTGTTGTGTTCAACATTACTTCCGTGGTTCAGCCCAGCATCACTGATAAGACATAGACAAGTTGAAACAGTACTGTTTGAAGTCGGATCAATAATGTTTCGTCCCGTGAAAGCTGCAGAGAGTGACATAGGACAATGTTGAAACTTAGCTTTACAGAAACTGGAGAACCCATTACAGATCCAGTAAAAAACCAAATTATATCAATGAGTTTTTTATAGATTCCTTCAAGAATTGCCCAACACGAAATACCAATATGAACTTTAAAAATGTCCATATCAGCTAACCTGACCTAACCCTACCTAACCTAACTTAACTCCAGTTACACCAATAGATGTTTTCAAAATTAGATCCAAAACAGCGTCGAGAACTGCTGTGGGTATAGATGGCATAAATAGGAAGGTCCTGAAAGGTGTTACAGAACTCTGAGCCTCTTCGTGAATTAATACCGGAATTACATCTGTAACTTTTCCTAGCGTGAAGGAGTTGAAATGTATCTCTGATTATAATGGATTAACAAGACCTTGTCGGGCCACCGTGCTGGGTTATCGCACGTTAAAAGGTAAGGCCTCGTTAATCCATTGCTCGCACAAGTTTCGACTTCTGAGGGTTGACGTTTGTCAGCTGGTTAACGGAATGAACAATTTAAAACAATAAGAATGAAGGTTATGTAGGCTATCTCAAAAACTATAAATCTATCTACATACAATGGAAAATTGCCTGGAAATTCGAAAATATACTCTGTACATCTGACAGCCTATCTGTTGATAAGTGCCATTAATGACTGCATTGATTTTATATGTAGATCCAATCAAGCCTTCGACACCATTGACCACAATTTATTACTGATAGAACTGAAAGCTATGGGAATATGTGGTGCACCTCGAGCTTGAGCAAAATCATACTTGGAAAATCATGAACAAACTGTCACGATTTGGTCTGCAAAATCTGATGTACGATTTATTGTTGACCAAGGAGTTCTAGAAGGCTTCATTCTTGGACCTCTTTATTCTTGAGTAATCTGAAAGGAGCATGTACTACAGCTGACCAAATTATTCTCTTTGCAGACGATACAAATATTCTGATGTCAAAAAAAATCATACTTCATTCCAGTAGTTGGAAAACTTCTGCAGTGACAATGGTCTCACTTTAAATATCTCCAGTATATACCACTTTCAATTTCTTCAAAGAAATGTCGAGCCAGATTATAATCTGTACTCAACTAGCAATGAAAAAAAGTAGGAAGTAAAGAATGTTGATGTAATATTGGGCAGAAAACTTACGTAAACGAGAGGATTACATACAGACTGTATTCTCAAAACTCAGTACAATATCAGTTCAATTGTATCACCAGAAATATGGGAGATAAATATCATTTGGAGTTCTGAGGATTTTATATTTTGGACTGGCTCAGTCGACTCTATAATATGGTTTAATTTTCTAAGGATCATCAAGCTACTTCGACAGAGCATTTCGATCGAATAGTAAATAATATTTATCCTTCAGCATCATCATCTCCGGAAAATCCATAATTATTTATTCCATATTTATAAATTTCATTTAATAATGCGCATAAAAAATGATGAATTTGTCAAAAATAATGATATCCAATCATACAAGTATAATATCAGGTCCAATAATGATACCCATCAACCTTTCCCCAGATTACTTGTTGTTCAAAACTCGTCCAGCTGTACTGGTATTGAGTGTTTTGATAAAATAAAAGATTTTATCGTTGTAAATGCTACAAATTGGCATTCAAAGATAGACTGAAAAAGCTTTTAAATAAAGTGAGCATTTTTACAATGTAGAATGTAGATTTTCTCAGCTCCTGAATATAGTAATTCAATGACTCATTGAAGTGTATTTGCCTAAAAGTTTCTTTTTGTTTCAATTGAAACGACTGAAATAATTTTATTAATGTGAGTATTTTGTTAGTGCATAAGTTTTCGCGATCTCATAATTTTGACTTTTGTCTTGATCCGTCCGATATGTATTGTACATTAATGTCTACAGGATTTTCCAAATTAAGTCGTTTATTATTGATGCTACGAATTCGGTTAAATGGGCAAACTAGTAGCAATTTTAATGGCCTTCTCAATGCCGAAAACAAAAATAAAAATTGACAGTCGCGTTTTCAAAATATTTCATAAAATGATATTTTTTAAAATGGAATATCCTATATTTAATAATGCATTTCGATTCATAAAAATATTCTCAACAACAAAGCTCAAATCACCTTTCTTCTTAAAGTTAAACAGCGTACCAAAACGAGAGTACAAAAGTTTTCTTTGTTTTTGTGAATAAAACCTCATGATTGCTCAAACATCCAATTTTGGTACTTATACGAATGACAATATTTTGTTACTAACAGCAAAAAGAAAAAAATGCGCTGAGATTTCAACTCGTAAAACCCGTGATCATCATTTCGTACCACTAACTTGACACCACTGAGCTATTTGTTATTAATTTATAAAACGATAATTTTGATCTTGAAGCCATTCCACTACCCGTATCTATTTTGTGAATCAAAATATGTCTGTTATAATGATAACATTAAAGCCGTATTTGTACAGAATAGAAAATACTGTAGCGTCATATTCATGCGGTTGGAAAAAAATGTGTTTGATTCGATAAAACACAATTATTATGAGTAATCAAGCTGCCTTGAAAATTTGTTGAAGTACTTTTTGTCAAATATTCTCAAGTATATCATACAATGACATAAATTATTGTAACAGTCTAACTACTGTTCGAATATTTTTCGAAATGCCGTTTCCCCATCAAGAAAAATGTGATATGTTAGAATTCCACTTGATTTGCCAGAAAAATTGCAGAAGAGCACTCCAACACTACAGCAATTCGTTCCCTTGTCGTAAATTAACTAATCGGCGTCTTTGCTATGCTTCATCGTCGATTCGGGAACAGTGAGAACGTTTTTGAGAAGAGGAGAACTAAAAAAAAACATTTTTTAATATCTGAAGATACAGAAATTGATGTTTTAGCCTACTTTGAGGTAAACCTAAATAATTCCATCAGAGATTTATCTAGAGAAATAGCTGTTCCACTGTCTCTTATTCAAAGAATTCTGAAGAAACATAAGATTTCTCCTTATAATTTAAAACCCGTGCAAACACTAGAACCTGGTGACCCTGAGAGGGTTTTTGTCGGTGGTTTATAAGTAAATGCAAATAAAATCGAAACTTCTATAGAAATATTATATGGAGCGGTGAAGTTGATTTTTCAAATCGTGGGATGTATAATAGAAAGAATTTTTATTATTGGAGTAGACATAATTCATTTCTAGTCCATCTCCATAATCCGCAAAGACGATTTAGTATTGTTGTTTGATGTCGTCTATTTAGAAGCAGAATTATTGTTCCATTTTTTAGCAATGATTCTCTGAACGGACCCCGTTACATTAATTTATTTAAGAGTGTTGGAAGAGTTTTTCGATGATCTTGATCTGGAGGCTCGTCAGATGATCTATTTTCAACAGAATGGAGCACTAGCACATAATTTCAGTGGCGTAAAAAGAATGTTGCGAGACTTTTGGAAACACATGGATTGCTACAAATAGTCCTGTTGAGCGGCCTCCTCGTTCACCAGACATGACACCTCTAGATTTTATTTTTGGGAATTCCTGAAAAATAGGGTGTACAAAATCAAATGTAATAATGTAGATGAACTATAAATTATATTGAAACTATAATTAATAGAATTGATGGCCGAATCGTGGTGAAAGCGACACGGAGTGTCGAAAGAAGGGCCCAAATATGTGTTCAACAAGAAAGCGGTGTTTTTGAATATTTCCACATAAGTCGTTCATTTGCAACTCTAGGAAGAAAGGTGATATGAGCTTTGTTGTTGAGAATGTTACTACGAACCGAAATGCATGATAAAATATAGGGTGTTCCAGTTGAAAAAATATCATTTTATGAAATATTTTGAAAAGGCGACTGTCAATTTTTTTTGTTTTCGGCATCGAAAAGGCAAATAAAAATGCTACTAGTTTTCCCATTTAACCGAATTTGTAGCATCAATAATAAAGGAGTTGGCAATGGTGCTGACATCTAGTGTCCAGCTAGAATTCACATTGATCGAAGATTCCGAATTATTGAAAAAATCTAATTACTAATGGCATTTTAATACAATGATCAAAACAATTCCAAATTGTAAGAAAACCCATGATTTAAAAAAATCTCGAGCAAAATGATAGTCTAACTACAAACCATTAACAGAAACATAAACTTATATCAAGGAATATGAACTGAAAGTTCACAAATTAATTTGTATAAATCTATGAGTACCGACTTTGTCAACATAGACCTGAATATAGAAATTATAATCCTATTGTTGAAATTTATACTCAATATACCACTAATGAAGTAAAAAACACATCATCAGTTACTGAAATACCCTGTATTGATATTGATTGTCATTGAAATATTCTCGTATAGAGGAATAACATTTTTCAAGTCCGGATTATTTATTTTATTCGTAAATACCTAAATGTTTGTTTGGAAAGCTTAGTATGAATAAGTGTGCTTCTGCTAACTGATCAACAATAACAGAAAAAACCAGAATAGTGGCTTTGTGTTGTTTTTCCAGTATTCTTCCAAACCCGTTCATAACATTTTTAACATAAAGAAAGAAAGCTGTTCCATTAACGAACTGATCTGGTGTAACTTTGGTGTTCTCTCTCTGGGTAGCAAATCCTGTTCTCCTGTACTCATTCCTTTTATGTCCACCATCCACGACAATAGAAAGGGGTAATTAACACGTTTGTTGATAAGGCTCAACATATATGTGAACCTGAGAATCTCCCAAGGAACTTACCATCTGAAACATGCCTTCAAAGTGGTACATACAGCGAAGTAGAATTCAAGTATATGTATATGTGTGTATGTATGTATATGTATGTATGTATATGTATGTATGTATGTATGTATGTATATGTATGTATGTATGTATGTATGTATGTATGTATGTATGTATATGTATGTATGTATGTATGTATATGTATGTATGTATGTATATGTATGTATGTATGTATGTATGTATGTATGTATATGTATGTATGTATGTATGTATATGTATGTATGTATGTATGTATATGTATGTATGTATATGTATGTATGTATATGTATGTATGTATATGTATGTATGTATGTATATGTATGTATGTATATGTATGTATGTATGTATGTATGTATGTATGTATATGTATGTATGTATATGTATGTATATGTATGTATATGTATATGTATGTATATGTATATGTATGTATATGTATGTATATGTATGTATGTATGTATGTATATGTATGTATGTATGTATGTATATGTATGTATGTATGTATATGTATG
>WOGR01004908.1:0-14293 GCA_015342045.1 Leptinotarsa lineolata | reverse complement strand
ATAATTACCGATAGAATGATTGTAATATTTAATATATTAAGCACCCCACGCTTTTTACTCTGGATTTATTTATTTTGTTAATAACTTAAATTTTATTATAATTTCATTTTGAGGTGATTGACTATGAATGATTGTTTTGCCTTCTACTACCATAATATAAACTCTTCGTAATTAAAAATTAGTTTCTATTTTTTAGTTCGGTTAGCTATAAAAGCGTGTTTTTTTAGTTTTTTAAACTATTATTTATTTTTTCTCGTTTTATACACCTTTGATTTTTTTTACTTTAACTTAGTAGGTTGAGTTGTAAAACAGCGTAAGCTGAACTTCGCCTTTCATCGGAAATCTTGTAACTTTTGTACGATGAATAAATACCATTTATTATTATCCTTGTTAGATAGAACTTTAACCTTAGATATATAACCTGCATGACTGTATGATTGTTCTTTATTTTCTTTTTACTTATTGTTTCCGTATGTACTCGATATAATGCGTTATGATATGTTTAATTCACATATGCTTATGTCCATACTTTTGTCCATCTCGCTTGGGGTCATGTTAGTATACTAACTGGCCCCGGTACGTGGTTTCGTGGAAGAGATAGGATGAGATAAGAATTCATTAGGTGCAATAGTTTGAAACTTGGGCGCAAGATAAAGATGAATTTTTCAGAACGAAGTAATATAATAATTATAGTACTTCATTTTTTCTCTAGAGAATGTTAATATGTATACCTGAGATTTTTGGGAAATGCCACTGCATCTTTAACTTTGTATGAAGAACTGTACCCTAAAAGACGTCAGTAATCCAAAAGGTATTTGAAAGTTTCTCTACTTTTTAACATATTATGATCCAATAAGGAGGCGGAAGAGCCAAAAAACGAAATTCGACAATCATAGTTTCTGGCGAATATTCTAAAAAAAACTACTGATATCCTTGATCTGAAAAGAGACTATTCTAGTTCCCCAAAATAGGGAAACTTTGTTCAATTCATCCTTGTAGGTCTTACGGTTTCCGAGTTAGCAATAATAGAATCAGCTGAAAAAATGACCTGTACATGAATTGAAACGAAATCTTGAAAATTTGGTTTAAAGCATAATGAGGTTTCGTAAAAGTAAATTGAAAGAAGAGAAAGACTGTGTTCAGACAGTAATTCACCGAACAAGTTGAAAAGTTTGTCTTTTCCACACTTGTAGAAAGTTTCCATTGTAATTTTGACAAGGATGTAACCGTTCAGGTGTAACTCACCCGCGGCCTAGTAGTCACTCCCTCGAATCCGGTACGACTCTGAGAATCAGCATGTGGCCAATCGAATGCATATCATACCAAAAACGAAGAAGCAATAATCTTTTTATATTCAATTACGCGCTCCGCGAATTCGACCGTATATGGGAAATAATTAATTTTTTCAAGAAAATCTGTTGGCATTCAAATCGGCAGGTAATGTTTTAATTCTAATAGAGGAAATAATTCAATTCTGTTTATGGACATCGAAAAAAAGAGGGAATGCGCAGTAATTGGCGAGCTTACGTGATTACGTTGAATACGTTAGGTCTAGATAAGGCCGGCGCAGTGGCGTATTTATGACTTTCAGCGGTTTTTCAGTGCGTAAATTTGATATCGTGATTGCTGCTCGCTATGCGTTCTCAGGAATACTGTCACACTGGAAATTATGAAGTCACTTGATGGATGTAGGCTTGAAACGCTCAAAAAATATATCTCCGTAAGATCAGCATACGGAAGTGTACTCTTATAACACGATTTATTCCAATATTTCGATAAAATCTATTATCATCTTCAAGGAAGAGCTATAAAAATATGTTTAAGATGCTAGTACAATATTATGAAATTATTACAAAATGGCTCAACTTACTGTTAGTGAGGATGGCCGTGTCGAAAAATATGTTACGAAAACCCAAAATCAAATGTTTTCTCATTGATATGCTGGAAGATCAGCAGTTGTCTCTAATCACACTTGCACCTTAAAATAAAAATTTTCTGAAATTGTTCTGTAGTCAACAGTAAACTGTCGGCAACAGTAACCTAGTTATTGTATGTTGTGCACCTAACCTAATGGAGTATTTCTTTGCAGTTATCCATATTTTGCCAAATTTGTAGTAATCTAGTTGTAGTACACACCCCACGACTGTACCTACCTACACACTTAAATGTTTGTAATTTTTGGTATAATAGTGCAATTGTGAGCTATGAGTTAGAAAGTAAGCATTTCTTGTAATTAGGTACGTTCTATTGTGAATAAAATCTTCTTTTTTTAACGTTTATCTATATTTTCAATATTGAGTGAAATGAAAAAGAATCAATAATATATAATGTTCGTGGAGTATATATTTTTTATGGCTTCCTTTATCTTTAAGAATCTTTTCTTGAATTTGTTTGTGGGTTTGAGTGTATTCCACACTTTCCTTAGATCTAATATCTTTATATTCAGTGAGACCTGACTTATATTTTGATCAACCATAGCAATAGTTAACAAATTTTTCAACTAGTGAACTAGTTTCTCTCTCATTATTTTCATCAATTCCCCTCAATCCATTTTTTCTTGCAAAAAGATATTTACAGTTCTTACAGTTCATTCCAAAAAATAATCAACTGATTGAGAATTGAACCCAATCAAAATTATATTTCCAAAATTCCAATTCGATACTATATATACTCTCTATACCCTTCATTCATATCTGCTACTTGTCCACGGCGAACACGCCAGTTTCAGTTACAATCCTATTTATTTTGTTTCTGAAACAATATTTTCGCAGTTGTTTGGATAACACTCTGTTATAATGTTTGATATTGTTTAAAAAATAAATATAAATGTAAGTCGATCTATTTACACAATATATTATTGTATTTAGATATGAGGGGAGTGAATGTGTGTGCCGTATCCAGATTTTGACGCACCAGCACTTAAGTTTGAGACCAGTTTGTTTCCATTTCCTATTACAAATATACATCCTGTCAGACACCTACAATAATTTAACAAACGCTTCCATTCAACTCTGGATGAAAATCCAACAGGGATATCCTTATGAAAACAATGAATGTAACGATTACTTTTTATTAATGTTACAGTTTTCGAAATTTGGGTTAGTTTTTATTGTTTATTTTTAGAATGCGGAACAGGTCATTCATCGATGACTTATTTTAATTCATAAGTTATTATTTTCCTTCACGCTTGCCATATATTATAATCATTTTGAGGCTGATCGCTGGCAGTTGGACATAAACACACGTACTCAATAATTTACAATCAAATTGCCAAACGTTTCGGCGACGTTTGGCTTCGGGGCTACAAAAAAAATAGATAATTGGTAAATTGTAATTTATTACACATTTACAATGTACATTGTGAATATACAACAACTTATAGTTTGAATTTCAGCAGTTCGGACTTCCATTGTCTAAAATTTGTAAAATGATTTGAAATCCCTGAAATAAACAATATAATTGAAATTTAAAAAGAATAGCTAAAAATGGCAAATATATTAAGCAAAAAACTTGAAATGAATTCACAGTGAAATAAAATACAAATGAAAAAATGAATAAATAAAAAATAAAATAAATTAATATGATTGAAAGTTGAGTGATTTCAAACCACGTTACTTCACGACGTTTCGATTGTTAGTATCTACAATCGTCTTCGGGTGATGACCCGAAGACGATTGTAGAGATTGCACCAATGAAAAGCTGTACTAGCTTTGTTAAAGAAGGTAATATTTTGAAGTGCCTAAAATATTCTTAATCGAGTATTCAATACACAAAATAAGTGTATAAAGTGCGTGCCGTTAAAACTTTGAAACGAGTCCCCCGGTATTCTCAAATGAAGTTTACGGTGATGCAGTCTTCCATCCCCAATCTTTGAAGAAGGTTCCAGTTTTCACCTTAAGATAATAGCGGGAACCTTCGGGTAGAAATAAAAGCTGAAACTTCCTCTCCTTATACATTTTCGAACAGTGCAGAACATCCTAGAGTATTCGAGAGCATTCCAGAATATACTGGAACATGTTGAAATGTTGAGGAATTTTCAGGAATAATATTGAACTTCCTATCTATTGCTGAACATTCAAGAACACTCTCGAATGTGACCATATCGAAATTTAGAAAGCTCTTTCTACATTTGATAAGCTGCACATACGAGTAGATATGTTGGCCAAGTTGGTATCTTTCTTACAATGCTTTTACTTACAAAGGAAAATAAATAGTGCATGAAAAAATTGTTACCCGCTATAGACCAGCTGGAAATAGAAAAATAATATACATTGCTGTACATAATTATCATTAATGACCAACAAAAAAATGTTTTTGAAAACTTTGTTTACTTCAATAGCTGATTTATATAGATTTTTGTGTGCTGAATCCAAATCTGGTCTTAGATTTTTTGTATCACCCATAGTTTTTGAGAAATTGACTTTTTTTATATAATTTAAAATCTGTACGGTATATGGTAAAATTAATGTTAAATCATTGTCATGGTTTTTATTTGCAGTAGGTTACTTGAAATAATAGAGTGTTGTAATGCAGGTTTCACTAGTCGAAAGGAATTGGTTTATACTTCCTTTAGTCGTTTGTTGAGCTTCACGGTGAAGTGACCAACAGTAGTCTCCCATCATGTTGATGTTCCAGCGGCCCTGGTAACGTTTTTCCATCAATTTTATATCTCTACTCCTCACTAACATCTCCCAAATTTTCCGGGAGTTCAAGTAGTAGACTTTCAGGCTCATCAAACATCCTAGTTTCTCAAAATTCTTTATCATGTTAGCTACAATGGTACCATATTCTGGGTCTTTTGCATTTCCTAAGAATTTTGTAACAACTTGCTTGAATGATACCCATGGTATGGTATCATTCAAGCAAGTTGTATGGTCATTGTGGTTTCAAAGTTAACGTTGAACATCATTTTTCGAATGTCGGGTCCTACAAAGACGCCTTCTTTAAGTTTAGCCTCTGAAAGGTTTGAAATTTCTGATAGAGATACTTGAAACATGGTCCATCTATAGTCAGTGCCTTTACAAACTGTTTCATGAGGCCTATCTTTATATGTAGAGGTGGTAAGAGAATGTTTCTAGGATCTGCATGGTTTTTGCGAAGAATATTCTTCACGCCGGGTTTTAAAGACTCCCTCACAGGCCAGTTCTTTCTGCGCCAATGTTGATCCCTTGCTCTACTGTCCCATTCACACAAAAAACATGGAAATTTTGTAAAACCGCCTTGCTGACCAAGAAGCATGCATGTTACTTTGAAGTCACCACATATCATCCAACCATGAGCCGAATAGCCAATTTTATTCAACACTATTTGTTGGTTTTCATAGGTCTCTCTCATATGTACAGAATGGCCAACAAGTATAGATGCATAAGTGTTACTATTGTGTAATAAAACAGCTTTCAAGCTAGTTTTGAAAGAATCAATAAACAGCCTCCAGTCTTCTTTTTTGTATTCAACACCAAAGTCTTTGATCAGACCTGGAATGTCTGAGCAGTTCACTAAATCACCTTCTTGTTTAAAAAATGTCGAAAACTGCTGCTCTCTCTTCCTATACACATATATGCCAGTTCCAACTGGCATATATTCTTTTCTTTTAGTCTAGAACCAAACCAAAATTTAGCTTTTTCTGCTGTTAACCCAAGATTCCTAACTAAGTCGTTAAGCTCAATCTGAGTAAACAGTTTAGGCTGTATATTTGCTGTAGCACATTGGAACTCTTCATCATCTTGCTCTGATGTAAATCTTAGATTCATTACTGTTTGTGCTACTAACCATATCGCTGGTATTAATATTAGTGTACAATAAATTTTATTATCCATGTTATTATTAATGTTACACTGTATCGTAAAATTTAATGCCTATACAAATAATTATAACATTTCAATGATTGACTCATGTTCTATATTGTAATTAGTAATTATTAATTCATATTACTAACCCTTACTTATTATATTAATTCTAAATATGCTGTACTTTAAACAATTTTTCTACTATATTTTTTTTTTAATTTCAATCATTCATTCAGTTTACTAACTCCTTTATATATAAATATTCTAAATGGTCGTATTTTATAAATAATTCCTACCAATGCTGAAACAAGTGTTTTTGCACGTATCGGCCTCTTATACTTTGTTCACATTAACAATCTACCAATCTATACCCAAGATACCATTCTCAACAATCCTATTTATGAACATTAAAAATTATCTTATAACGATTCTTCATGTGTTTCGAATTGCCCTATTTAGAATTCTAGCTTATCGTTGTTTCTTTGCTCACTAACCATAAAATGTAAATGTTTACCATTTTAGTGGCTGTTGATTGTGTGCCTCTATTGTGGATCTACATTTGCTTGGCTTGTTGGTTTCCGCGTCCATTGGCTGCGGTGTGGGATGCTGGGATACCTGAGATGTGATAAGAAATTTCGAGAAACCTGTTGAAGTTTGACGATACATGTTCTGCTGCTCTAGACTGTGAGTATTCTTTATATATTCACTCTGGTTTTACTTGAACTTTGATATAATGGTCAGATTCGAGAAACTCAATAGGTATATGAGCAATAAACAGCCCCTTGAGATAAAGCAAGAGTATCATATTGTAAATAACTACCCTGATCTCTATTGACAGAAATGGGATTGAATAAAACATTTTTTATTTCAATTTGTTTACCATTTATGCATTTGATAAAAATTTTCAATTAAATATGTTTTAAGATACCTATTTTGTTCATTAAAGTTACCTTTTAAATAAAAATATTTTGAATACTACTTACCGTTGATACAGTTTGAGTTTCATTACAAAAAATACAAACTTCTACAACTAATTTGTGACGAAGGATGTTTCTTGTACTGATAGTTTTTCTTTGAACTAAATAAGTGAGGCTATTGCAAAATATGGCGAATTTTTTAATCATCATTTGGATTTTGAATACCTGAATATCCTTGATTAGTGTTAAGTTACCCACATTTCATCGACAGCTTATGACGAGGGACAATTGAACATGGTTTAGAATGAAATTTTCGAACAGTGTTGCCAGATTGCAAATAATAAGAATTTTACCTGTATTCCGATGTTATCATATTTAAAACACGATATATTATTGAAACATTACAAGTAGATGAGTCAGAATTCCACATAAACTCATTCTATCAGCCAACTATCCCAATACAAGCCTTAATACCAAAAAACATGTAAAATAAGAATATAATATTATTCAGAAGAAATTCATTTGTAGGAAAACAGGTAGTAAATGGGAATAGAAATTTTATGACTTGTAACTCAAAATAATGTCATTTGAAATATCTTGCGTTGAACAATACTCAATGCCCAGGAAAGTCTCATCCAAAAAAGTAAAATTTCTCTCTTATGATTCACTTTCGAATATAAGGAATAATAATTTTTTTGCATGGAAGGAATGTATTGTACGCAAATCCGTTCGAGCTTGTCAATAGACATGATTTCTTAGATTATACTTTGAAATTTTCATCAACAAACCATGTTTGATAAGTGAGAAATTTTTTTTTTTTTTGATTGATTAAGTAAAGAATATATGGAAATATATCTTGCACCAAAGGAACGTATGGTACGCAAATCTGTTCGAGCACGTCAGTAGACATGCTTTCTCAGATTATACTCTGAAATTTTCAACAAACTATTTTTGATAAGGGAGAAATTTTACCTCTTTGGATTCTCTGGGCATTCGGTATTGTTCAACGCAAGATATTTCAAATGACATACTTTTGAGTTACAAGTTATAAAATTTTTACCGAGAAACCAATTTTCCACTTCACATATACTACCTTTTTTTACTACTTTTATTTTACATGTTTTCTGGTATTAATGTTTGTATTTGAATAGTTGATAGAATGATTTTATGTAGAATGCTGACTCATTTATTCGACATGTTTGAATATTATATCGTGTTTTAAACTTCATACTAAACCATGTTCGATTGTCCCTCGTTATAAACTGTGGATGAGATGTTGTGGGTAACTCCACACTAATATAAACTTGTTAAAATCTGGATTTTTCACAGGCACTGAAGGCATGCGAAAATTAAATATGATCTGTGCTAGCTTTATATACATGAATTTGTTGAATATATTTCTTGCGAAATATTTCCTATTCCTGGTTTGAGAATATATATAGATAGAAAAACTGAGTCTTCCGATAACTATTACGGAATTGGATGTACCTATTGCTGTATTGATTTTATTAGCGTGAACGAATCTTCCGTTGTTGATCATGAAGTTTCCAGTATCAAATTTTATTTTCAACATTACAATGAGGCTGTTTTTGCTGGCATCATTGTCCAGGAATTTATTTTGTGGCATAGTTGAGTTCATAATAATTCACAAATGTAATCAGTTACAGTTAAATATCACATGTTGACATAGGTAACTAGGTAGGTGCAAAGTGAGTAGATATCTTCGACTGAAACCCGCGAGGCTTTATCGTGGCTTCTCTCTTTCAAACTCATATGAATCCAGCTTTTCAACGAAGGCAATTTTATTTGGTAAGGTATCTTACAGGTCAGCTGGCAAGACTGGGACTTTGCCAAACGCTGAAAACCTGATCACGTTTGCGGCAAAGCAGACACAGAGTACGTGTTCTGCTACCAGTGCCTGAATTTTCTCGCGAAGAGTAATTTCCTCCAAAGGTTGACAGACCATGGTACATTTTCTTCAATCTAATGAAGACCTGATCCTCGGTCACTCTGCCAGTACATTTGATAAGTAGGTACGCAACACAAATATGTAGCTTGGTAGATCTCGTGTGGCGCATTTCAGGGAAATTCTCTCCCATGGGCTGTAGGGTATTAACTGCATCCACCAGCCAAGAGATGCTCATCTAGGCCGAAATGTGCAGTTTTGGAATCGTACCTGTTGACCAGCGGTTCTTAAACTTTTTTGTGACGGAACTCTTTTGAAAAGCGAAATACTTGACGGAACCCTACAATGAAACAATAGATTTGAAAAGTGTTTTTTTCATTAATGAGCATAATAAGAGTACAATGTAACAGTTACTTATCACCTATATAAGAAGTATGATAACAGAAGATATTGAAAATGAAAAAATCTAATGGGAGGTATGAAACTGTTTTTATTTTTCATCAATTGATTAATATTAGTTTTGATAGAAAACAGTTGATGTATTATATCAGGTTGGATGTCCAGTCTATTACGGTTTTTTTGTTCTCATAGCTGCATAGGATGAGAATTCTGCTTCGCACACATATCTTGTTGGAAACGGAAGAAGCATATCAAGAGCATTGTATATTCATCGCGGATTCTGCAACAAAAATCTTTTCGAGGCGTCGTTTTGAACAGTGACTCCATACTTGTGGCTGATGACATTTCTAAAAGAGATTAATATATCTCGTTTGACATATTTCCGGGCTTTTGCAAGTTGGGTTAAAAAGAATTATGAATCCATGAACTCAGTTTCAAATTTGTATTCTGTGTACAGTTTCTAAATGTCGGCGCAACTTGGCAAGTGCCATGGAACTATTAAGAAGCAGTTTACTACATACGCATCATGCAGAGAAGTGAGCCGTTGGTATCAACAAACCCGAAACTGATATATGATTAATCATACTTCCTTTTTTTCTCCTTTGAAACCGTGGAATTCGAAGTCGTTGCATCAAATTCAAATGTTATTGAGACTTTTTTCCTGTTATAGAGAAGTATTAAAAAGAAAAAAATACAGATTTCAAAATCACATAAACCCAGAAATATATATACACATATATACAGGGAAAAAAAACAGAACCGATTGTATATATAGGAAAATAATCAGCTCGTTAACTTTTTGAGGTAACTTACGAATTCCTTCGAGTCATAGAAGCATTCTGCTAACAGAAGCTCTCTCAGCTTGCGTTTGAAAATCCTCAGGGATTTTATTTCTTTCGGTGACTTGGTAAAGTAATTGTAGAAATAGCTTTTAGCCACATTTGGCGATTTTTTATAAAATAAATTTTTACATTTACTTATCCATAAATTGTCTTTATTTCTGATGATATAATCATGCCTGTCGCTATGTTTGTTGAGATTTTCTCTGTTTATATGACTAATTTCATGAGGTATACACACGTAACCGCCAAATTTTATTTTTTTTTGAAGGTGTCTCTGCAGGAGGTCTGATAGGAAAGGATTGTTAATGCGCTGTATGATTCTTTTTTGTAGAATGAAAATTCGTTGCCATACGAAATAGCTGAATAGGCAAATGCATAGTAAACGTTGAGGAGCGATTTGCGGTATAGAGCATTTCTTGAATAGCCTATTATGTAGAATGTTTTATTAAGTTTGTCATCATCTTCTGGATCGGTAATTGCTGTATACTCCGCGCGTAATTCTTTTGAATACTCAGCTTCGTTAGATATTATTGTTGCAACACGTTCAACGCCTTTAAGCGTTAAGCCCTCTTCCATTCCTCATTATTAATAATGTTACATGTCAGGATGGTGCGGTGAAAATAATGCACAATAGTCACTACGTAGAAGAGAGTGGGTCCAAAGATTAAATGTACAAAACTGATACAATCAGAATACAGCAGTAGAACAATAAATACTTCATTTCTAGCAGGTGGGTGCTTACCGCTATGAACGCTTCTCGTCAGTGCTGTTGCAACGTCAATTCAAAAAGTACCAAAATTTACAAGAAAATAGTACCCAAAATGTACCGCGCAAGCCTAGGCATGGTACATGCGCATAAGTCATTTCAGACCAAATACCAGTATTGCCAAACGTATAATAATGTTATCCCTTTAAATTCGGAAACTATTTTCCAGAGAATTATCTTCCAGATCTGGGTCCGATCTTTGATTTTCAAACACAAGAATTGGAATATTTTGAAGGTGATTGACAATGTTTCGTGGTGAATTTCATCAGTTCGGACTTCCATTGTCTAATATTGTATAAAGTGATTTGAAATCCCTAATATAACCAATACAATTAAAAATTATGAAAATAACTGAAAATAGCATATATATTAAGCAATAAAAATCTGAAATGAATTCACATTGACAAAAATACAAGTAAAAAATTGAACAATTGAAACAAAAAATATTAATACAATTAAAAATTAAATGATTTCAAGCCACGGTACTTCACCACGTTTCGATTGTTATTATTCACAATCGTCTTCGGGTGATGGCTAAAATTTTCAATTATATTGGTTATTTCAGGGATTTCAAATCAGTTTATACAATATTAGACAATGGAATATTTCCATTTTCTTCTTTTGAACTTGGAGTGTCTCGACCCAATGCTATCAGGTACCTAATGATAAACAAAGAGATACATATTTTAACTTCATTTTTAATCAATTTTATTTTTACTTGTCCATATTCCTATTTATTTTGACAAAACAACAAAACCAATTTCAAAATCATGGAATAGTACCGAATGCAGTACAATAGTACCTTAACGGCAGCACTGCTTCTCGTTGACTGACTGAATGTCGAGGAGCGTTCGTCGTTTTTATAGTCCTAGCTTGATTTCGAACATTCTCAAAAATACTCGAGTCGGTACCTTCGATAAATGAAAAGACAAAATAAAAATAGAAATACAAAAAATGCGGTGTAAACAATATCAACTTTATGTTTTGAAGTTAGAGCCGAAAGTCGCCTGTTCAAAACTATAGCGTCTAATCTCAGAGGCGGCTTTTATTAAAGGGACTGCGCGCTCACAAGTAGATATCGGCGGTGACGGCATAGTAAAATTGTATGGTACGTTCACCCAAATGGCTTGCATCGGATTCTTTGGAGTAGTCGAACGCCGCCTTTTGGCAAGGCAGCGGTAGCTTTGTCTCGAGCGGCGGCCCGTTTGTGTCGGCTTAACAAAGTATGTCAATCATTTGAATGAAGAAAGTATACTGTGGTGAGTGGCGACTGAGTTCAGCTGCGCCTCGTGAATCGTGTTACGCCGCGTCAAAACGGTCGACCAGAGATAGGTGTTCTAAATTCGTTTCTAATTTCTTGCGGAACCCTAGTGAGCACACTTAGAGTATGGAAGACCATCTTCTGGAATATCCTCTACGGCAGCCATAATGGCATACTGAAGAAACTTTAGTCCATTGGCCGATATTGTGTTTGTTTTATGTTCAAGGTGCAAGATTCCCACCCTACTGCCCGCTGGAACCTCTTCCCATATGAGAACATCTGTACGTTAGTTATACCTGAAGATACATTAGATGATTAGATCAGCCATGCAGGGTATTTTCGCTTTTGTGTTGGTGTAGATAAATGTACAATTTTTTTGCAGTTCTTGTACGCCTAACCTATTTATTTTACAGAAAAAGAAAGATTTTTACATAAATTTGGAGTTTTTTGTATTTTAATTTTGTGCATCAATGTTTTTATCGTAAAATTAATCTGAAAGAAGATTCAACTGTGATGCCTATGAGTTTGACGAAGTAGAATCTCCACGTCTAGTTCTCTTCTATATCTTACCAAATACGATTAAACGATAGTAGCAAGCAAATTTTGATGACCTTAGTCAAAAAGTATGTTTCGTTCCAACGAAGACAAATATTTGTGTTTAATACAATTAAAGAACCAGCACATAAAGGAAATTCCCCAGTTTCGGGACTGACAACGGTGTTCTGAAAGTTATGTACCTTTTTATTGAGTCGAGGCGGATTTTGTCAACTGTCAACTGTAACATCACTGAAGTTCAAGCAATCAATGAAAAATAAAGAGAAACACCGTCTAAAAATCATTATCATAAAGAATCTTTACGATAGATTTTTGTGAGTGATGGCTAATTAGTTAATTTCCAAAATGAAGTGGGTGACCAACATTGAGGTCTTTCAAGGATATTAACTTGTTGTCAATAGGGTTTCGAATATCAATCAGATGTGGTTTCTAGGAGCTAGTCTCAGCGGTACATTAAATTTACCAAACAAATGTATACAGAGAGTTTATTTTTGTTTGGCTTGCAGATTGTAGAGCCTTCCAAAATTTTAAAACATTTGAACTTCTCTTTTTCGTCCCATCTTCGTTTGAATGTCTCCTAAGCAAAGCAGTAAAAATACCTAATGTTAGTTTTATTATTTGAAAAATCTCAGTGGACTATTTCAGCTATCTCACAATTTGTTTGATATTATGTTTTTGAACTCTTAGTTTCAATGAATTGCTAGTGTGCAATTATTGTTTTTCTCCTTGAAAAACACATTTTCGGTAGACTGAACAATCGATTTATTTTCGGAAACCACGTAATTTGGATATAAGGAAATTTCTACAACGAGGTTGGTTTGGAATAACAAAGTTGGTGTTTACTTTCGTTGTAACACATTCCGTATTACAGACAATCGTGCTACTGTATTTTATATCTATAATTTCGGTGAAACATTTTATAAATAATATATACACTAACATTTATTAACCCAATGGTTCTCACACATATAGGAATGCCAAACATCTTGTAATATAAATTTTAAAAAAGGTTGATGGTATTATTTAGTATGAAGTGCTTATTGGGTAGAATGAAATAATGAAAATCACGTTTCTCAACACCAGAGAAATGTTTTACAGTAAATGGTGCTATTAAACGTGATTTTCATTAGATATGAACGAATCGCCAAACGATATACACTGAATCAAATATACGAAACTCGAAAGGAATACGTTGGTTGCCTTTTATATTTCGGGATTAGAGAACAAAAACAATTATTAATCATCGAAAATCACTTTATTGTTTTTCAAAATATTTCCCATGAAGATCTATACACTTTTGTATGTGTTTGAACCAATTGTCGAAGCACTTTTGCCACTCTGATTGAGGTATCTCCAAAACATGCATTTTAAATGCAGCAACCGCTTCTTCAGGTGTCGAAAAACGTTGACCTCTCAGTTTGTTTTTTACGTACGGGAATAAAAAGAAGTAATTCGGTGCCAAGTTAGGACTATACGGCGGATGACTCATCAAATCGATGTTTTGCTGCTCAAAAATGCAGTTGTTTGAACCGATGTGTGAGAGCTCGCATTGTCGTGGTGAAGAGTGATCCGTCCTCGGCGATTGGTTTTCCTGATTTCTTGGAAGACAACTGGCAAACAAATGGTTGTGTACCACTCAGAATTGACTATTCTGCGTTGTTCTAGTGGTACGGTTGCGACATGTTCAGTTTTTCCGAAAAAAACAGGCGACCATTTGCTTGGAAGTGCTTCGTGCGCGAACAACTTTTATTGGATTTGGCTTATCTTGAAATAACCAAACAGTCGACTGCTGTTTACTTTCACGCTCATACGCGTAAATTCACGATTCATCACCTGTCACGATGTCATAGACGTGTTTCGA
>WOGR01004907.1:0-14293 GCA_015342045.1 Leptinotarsa lineolata | reverse complement strand
AATAAAAGGTTATCATCTTGTTATTCAGGATTAATTGGCAGTCTCGACAAAAAATCCGCTGTATTATTTGCTGATTTGACATACCTGATTTCGTAATCAAATGATGATAAAATGTGAGTCCATCTTTAGAAACGATTAGCTGCAAAAATAGGAATACTTTTTTCCCAAATATACCAAACAACGGTTTATGATCAATAAAAAGTAAAAATTTTCTTCCGAAAAGATACTGAAAAAACTTCTTCAGACCAAAATTAATTGCAGCTGCTTCCTTTTCAATTTGGGAATATTTTATTTCAGCAGAATTTAACAACCGTGACGCGAAGGCTATAGGCCTTTCTTCATTATTTTCATAGATGCGGCTGATTAGTGATGATCGTTACGATACGGACGAGATGAATGATTTGGTGAGAGACTTGAATCTTTCTAAAAATGCTGCCTAGTTGCTTGGATAAAAAATCAAAGTCATGAACTTACTTTTGCCGTGAGAGTCTTCCTCCTGATTGAAATATCGTGAGAAGTAGTTCACTTTCTATTGTGCCTAAGTAAACGAGTTGGTTAATTGTACATATATTGAAGGTTTGCACACTGCACGTATTTTCATAGATACTTCAAAAAGCTTCAAAACAGTTCTGCTTCACAATGGCGGATTCTGTCTCCATTTCTGTCGGTCATTCTGTACACCTTAAGGAAACCTACAAGAACCTTGAATTGATTCTTTGCACATTGAAATATAAAGACCACAGTTGGCAAGTGTGCGATGATTTAGAAATCTTGGGCATGTTGCTCGGATAACAATCTGGATTTACCGAATTCCCTTGCTTTTTGTGTATGTGAGATAATAGGGACCAAGCAAATCACTGGACCAAAAAGTGATGATCTATGAGGGTGCTGAACGTTGGCGAAAATAACGTCCTTCTTAAAACTTTGGTGGCAATGGAAGTCCGAACTGCTGAAATTCACCACGAAACATTGTTATTCACCTTCAAACAAACATAAAAAAACTTGTCACGCAATTATAAGTATACGTTTATTAGTCTTTTAATTTTGATTTTAAGATGATTACTTGTTTAACATAGACATTGTCAGGAAACGTGATATTCTACGAAAAAGTGAAAGTCATTTTCGGATTCAGCACACCCAAGAACATAAGACTTACCCAAAAAAATAGCTTTCAATAGTTTTTTTGCAGACTTGTGATTTTGAAAACTTTCCGTAAATACAGTGACTAGACCGTGACTTTATTGGGGCAAATCGAATGGATATATGGATCAAGTAAAAGTAATACTCATATAATAAACAGACACAAGAGACTGAAATGGAAAACAAATTGACACACTTCACTGAATCACATAACTTCACGAAAATAAGACAATAATCCATCAATTCAATCTCCATCATGAATAACAATAATTCATATATGATATTCAGCAATCTCAATATTCATATTTCTGAATATTAGCAATTTCATTAAAATCGAAAAGAATATGCGACGTGCAGTTAGCCACGTCAAAAAACTCGGATGGCTTGAGATCTTGTGACCCAAAGATTTGAAATCTTTTTCTTAACAAAATGTCACTTACTTTTTTGTAGAGACTACACCATGAACAATGAAGACACAAATTTTATAGTGGCGATGATAGTTTTCGAGGTATTATAATTCATTCATGACAAATATTTTTTTTTTGTGAACGAGCTGTCGTATCCCTACAAAAGACATCTAGAAGCCTTGATTTGTGCGAGCTAAGGATTAACGGGGTATCTTCTTTCAAAGTGTGATTCCTAGCACGGTTTAGACGATACGCAGTGAATATAAATCGCCTGGTCCTAGGGCTCGAATCATTGTTCCACATAGCGATCGATTTATTGAGTGGAACTAACCACTCACTTCAAAGAAAACATGAAATATTCAAAGTTTGACAACGAGAAAACCAACTTCATCAGAGTTCTCCAGGATGAAATGAAGGTATATTGAAAAATATACTCATAGAGTCTAATGGCCCTGGATTATAGTGACCTTGAAGTGACACCACACTCATCTGGCTTCCATTGTTCTCTGTAACAACATTATTCACCACTTCATTTCCATTTCATTTCGTTACCATGCCATGCAATTGAGGCATTCCCTATAGAGATGAAAGTTACAGAAATGAAAATTCGTCAAGGATTCTTGCATACGCTCTTCAAAATAAAATGAATGACTCTTGTGGAGTCGCTGCTATTATCTCAACCCAACTAGGACAATATTATGAAAGTATTAGAATGTTTCACCATATTTTCTAGACACGATAGAGGAGGCATAGTGTATTTTTAATTAGGAGGTCATTCACTAACACCAGAAAAATACAACAATATTATATTGAAACTCATGAGAGATGAGATGGTATTATTATAAGAATATGTCGATACTGATGAAACTCATGAAGAAGATACTACATAAATAACCTTTTGGTAAACAATTTTCTTGATGAGACTAACTGTGAAATTATCCATGAATTTTGACGATTTCAAAGTAAACTCTTTGCTCAGTATGAATGAACAAAATGTAAAAAAAGCGAAATGATGCATTTCTAAAGTTCAACGGCAATATCTTACCGAAAAAATTGCATTATTTGCAAGTTGTAAATAATTGCAACAAAAGCCTGCTTTCTCAAGAGTTCACACAGAACAGAGTATAAATCGAAAGGAATCCTTTAATCTCACCATGATTTTCTAGATGAATAGTAGCGAATACTTTAACTATTGTACTTTCAACAGTGACAGAAAAGGGGCTTGAAATTAATGTTTTTTCGAATACTCTACTACCACTTTTTCAATAAATGAAATATTTGCCAAGATTTTACAAAAAATGGACATTGTTCCCCGGTGATAATGATAATGATAAAAGTATATTACATATTGGAATAATTTGTGTTATAAGTATATCACAGGATGTAACTAATTTTCTAAATGGATTTCTAGATACTTTAAGTTCTTTCTTCTGTATGTCATGTTCTATGTACAGGTGACTTCAATATCAATTTGCTCAACTCGACAAATCTGTACGTTACTAGCTTTTCATCTATTTTGGAACCTCAGTATATTTAATAATAAACAATGCTGGAATATATGAAAAATTTATAATGTTATACCCTTGAAAACTAAAGCTAATTTGCAAAATTTAGATGAAATCAATGATTTTTATGTTAACACCTTACCTAATATCTCTCCATCAGTTGATATTATATCCCAATATAATAGTAATGTACTTTTCGACCCCAACTTCAAACTATCTTCAGTCGACCAGTCTTTGGTTTCCCAAACTATTTGCCAAATAAAAACCAATGCAATTGGGTACGATTGTTGAAATATCAAAATGATTTTTCTATGCTGTCTAGTTTTCCTTCCTAATTTCACACATATCATCAATTATTGTCTCACCTATAATATTTTCCATTCAAATTGGAAGAAGGCTCTAATATTACCACTACCAAAAACTACTAATCCTCAAGAACTGAAGGACCTTCGTGCAATAAGAATTTTATGTAAGATGTCAAAAGTGTTGGAAAAATTATTCAATATCATCAGATGACTACCTGAATGAAAAATCAGTTTTACCGTCGACACAATATGGATTCAGAAGAGGACATAGTTGCATTACCGTCTTGCTGCATATAGTCGATAATATTCTCACAGCTACAGATGAAGGTTTATGTACAGCCCTGATGCTTCTCTATTTCAGTAGGGCATTTTAGACTATAAATTATGATGTACCAATGTCAATGTCTGAAAATGGTGTTGAATTCCTTAATAATTATCTGAGGGGCAGATATCAGAGTGTGAGAGTAGGAGTCAATTAGTCGAACTTTCTATAATTAAAGTTGGGAGTGCCACAAGGTTCAACCCTAGGCCCACTACTTTTTTCTATGCACATCAGCTAGCTCGTTAACTCCCTTGTACATTATTCTTCTCATCTGCATGCAACTGTCAACCAGATCTATGCCTCTTTCAAATCTGAAACGCTTGTGTATAAGTTAATAAAGACATGAATAGTTTTGTCGAAACTGCAACTGATCATTGTCTGGTTGACAAAAAATGTCAGGGTGATAATTGAAGACCAGGTAAAAATAAAAATACTGCTTGTCAAATATAGGAAGGGGTTTGAGAATTTCTGCTCTCTCTCTTTAGATTGTACCGTACTAGCGGAAAAGAGAGAGAGATTGGAAATTCTCGAACCTCTTCCTATATTTGACAAGCTGTACTTGTCAAAGGCTTGTGCATTTTAGATCAAGCGAAAAGTTTCGGGCTTATTTTCGAAGTAATTTGAGATTCGAAACCCACGTAAAAACCTATTCAAAGGGCGTATGGAACTCTTAAAATTTTTTATGGAAATAGAAACTTTTTTACACAGGCAACAAGAATGATTTTGTGACAGTTCAGTTTTGTCTAACCTGAACTTTTCTGATTCAGTATACGGTCCCTCCTCAACGAAAGCATATGAGTAAAAAATCCAAAATATTCAGAATTCATGTTTACCTCTCATTCATGGAGTTCGAAGGCGAGAAAGTATTTTTAATAAATTGGTTGAAACGATTTGGTTGAATATGGCAATGCCTAGGCGGTTGCATGCAGCGTATTTATCTCACAGAATAATCATAACGAAGATTTCGATTTACTCATATAAAAAAATTTCGAATCGATTTTGAAAACATCAATATTTGATTTAAAGGTCTTTTAACCCAACCAATTCATTATCAGAAATTTTTCTAACGGTTCTTCAGTTCCCAATTAGCTACGTATACAACGGTATACCGAAAGAAATTAGTTTTGAGTACAACTATTTGAATTTTTTGTTTTTTTTGTGGGAGCAATGAACCAAATAATATATTTCAGATTCTTGAGTTGTTGAGAGTCCCTATTATTCTTTTTCTTTGATCTTCTCCAATTCACGCATATTCCATAATGTTGAGCATGTATGAGGTTGAGTGGTAGAACAAAATATCAGTTATTTTGAATTATTGATTTGAACTTCGCCTTTGATGTCAGCCCTAGGATTAGAAATGTTAAAAAATGTATATGACAAGATTGACAAGAATGAAGACAAATTATTGTTACACAAACAGCTCATCATATTTTGTCCGTGAAATGTTTTGTTGTAGTTCATGAATGGTTTTGCGCCAAATTTCAATAATAAATGAAAGTTCCGATTTTTGTGAGGAAGTACTTGGATTTGTTCCTTCCATATCATCGTCTCTCAGTTCTTTAAAAGTTTTTTCCTGGAAACTTGAGTATGAATAACTATGTTTTTCCTGACAGCACCTTATTTTGTGTCACTTTATGCACATGAGGTTACAACACTTGAATCATTTTCTAATCTCACTGAGTGAGACTAACGTCTATGGGCTCAATCACGATAGGAACATACACTTAGTCCTTCTGATATTTCGAAGGTCTTCGACCGAGTCTGACACGAAGGCTTGCATGAATTGCTGAAACTCTACCTGCTTCGGGATTTTGTCAGGTGGATCAGGTCTTTCCTGGAGGGCAGAGTACAGTAAAATCCTCGCTGGTGTACCACAGGAAGATCTCTTACCACGAGGAGAGTGCTGTCTTCTCTGGTTACGAAAGCAGGATTTCTGAAAGGAAGATTGACTGGCAGCAGCAAGTCAAGTACCTAAGACTTGTGATGGATCGCAGAATTATCTGAATCGAGAGTATCCAGATCAAAATCTATTGGTGAGAGAACAGATTGATGAAAAATTCATGCGCAACCTTGGAAATAATTTATGAAGTGATGTCCATGCCTGACACCGTCAAACATTTCCTTATTTAATATACTTTTGAATAAGGTTATCGGATTGTCGATGCTCTTTGTCGTTACACCCATCAGCAGATATTCAAAGCTGCCGTCCATTAAAATGATCATTCAATAGGGGATTCCAAGAATGCAGAAACTCCGAAAACTAGTTAGTTAGCCAAACTATAGACTATACTAAAGACTATCCCGCTATAGAAGAGTCAGCCACTCTGCTGAGTGACTTCCTGATGACGTTTGTTAACGGGTGAACACTCGCTTCATCACACAACCCAGTCAGAAAGGGATGCATAGTCAAGGATAGAATTGAAGCAGGAGTATCACGCCGAGAAGGTAAGTGAGCTGGTTGTCAACATAATTTAATTAAACACGACCTTCTGAGTGCGCCAATGTCCCTCTAACCTTGAAAAGCGATTACACAATCCTGGTAAAATCCCCAAACAACAAAAAGTTTCAATATAATCTAACCTTTCCAAATATTCATTTGTCAGCAACAAAGTTTTTCCCGTGTACATAATTTGTATTATTTGCTCCTATTGTTATGAAAAATCGTAAAAACTGTATCGCAGAAAATAGTGTCCATCTCCAGTATCTGATGATAAATTCCCCACCGCATTCATGAACATATCGAACAGAATGTGATCCAAATCGTGTGAAATTGAATGAAACATTATATTTGTGAATCGTTCCTGTAAATCTCGCCGTGAAGCTCTCACTATAACCATTTCTAAAGCGCCGACTGAAATTTGGCTGTATTCCAGAACGAAATGATAGAATAAAATATCCATCGTGGAGCAGTCGTTCGAAATGAATCCTGAACGAAATGTGCACAGTAGCATAGGCTTTATGAGGACGAAAATTTTCCATTTTCACTGAAAACTCACTCATTTCCATTATAGGAGGATGCACCAGCAAATTCATTTCTAACGTCTGAGTTGTGTTGGGAGAACGATTTGCTGACATTGTCGTTCGGACCCTTTTACAGAAACGAGGAGTTGTTTCGTTCAAGATTGTCGAAATTACTTTCTTGTCGTAGCAAATTTTGTGTTTTATGAGTGTTGAGCGTGAGTGCAACTATTATCTCCCTTCAGTCTTTCTAGGTCGAAAAATTCCACTGATTGTTCATGAAAATACTTTCATAAACTGAATTAGAATCGCTTTAATTGCCACGATTTATTGATTAACCACTTACTATCTTATGATAAATCTCAAACTAACAAGGATGGATTGGGTTCTAAGTAAATGAGTCTATTCGGTACTCTACTGCAACCCGCCATGGTTTATTGTGGCTCATGCTAATTAAAATTAAGACAAATAAGTATATCTACTCAACGAAACCCATTAGTTTGTTCATTAAGTAATATTTCTGGTTAGAAATATTGAGAATCTGATTCGTCGGGGCGAGCACAAAGTATGTTTTCTGCTGTTTCTGGTAGTGGTGTGAAGTTTAGAGCACTTATGCGATTTTCCTCTTAGAATCATTCGCCTTTTGATTTCGTCGTTGATGAGAGAATTATTGATGACAATTTTTGTAATTTTCTCTAGATAGGAACTTGGGTCTCTAGCTATTTTCTTGTAGGCTGACTACTCTAGTATTTTCATCATGTTTGTTACGTAATATTTGGTGTTTAACACCACTGTTGCATTGCCTTTATTTGCTGGTTATTGATGATATCCTCATCATCTCGTAGAATTTTTAGTGCTTGGTATTCATTTTGAGGTTAATTTCTGGTCAGTGGTTCTGCGTTTTCAAGTACATATGCGATGTCCTGTCTAATTAACTCTTGCGTATCCTTGTCGCTTATTTCATTCAGAGCTGATACTACATTGCTGATTTTGTTTTCAACCGGTATGCGACCTGTTGAGACAGCAAAGTTGAAACCTTTGGCTAGCGCCTCAGTAGATGCCATGTCCAAAGTATAACTCGAACAGTTATGAACCACTCTGATGGGCCTAATCCTTGGTATGTTATTTCTCCTTTTTTGTTTCACACTAAGATGTTTGAACTTCTGTTTCTCAGTTGTGATCTCGAAGTCATTTTCCATTTGTAATTTCTCTCATGCGTCAATCTTATACCATATCAACGGGTGAATTATGTTGCTTATAGTCATGTGTAGTCTGAGCAGTTGACTATCTGTTCCGTTCAGTTGTCTCCATTTGATGTGCAAAGCTTGTTCTTCTCATGATATTTTTTGTTGCAGGGGTCCTGAGGTCTTGGGTTTTGTTGCAGGGGTGTTTCACCCAATTAGGAATAATTCTCTGGTCTCTAGAGCGTCGAAAAAAGGTGATTTGGTAGAGAAGTTGGGACCTTTTTGTTCAGAGTTTCTCGAACGTTCTTGTGTGTTGGCAAACCTTCTCTTCGTGAAGGTTTGAAATGTTAACCAAAAGATTTTCACGGACCAAGTATGATGAGCTGTTTTTCTGGGTTTCGCTCCGTGTTCTGTGTTTTTGATCCACACAAAGATAATTTACACGATGTTTCGGCAAAGTCTCATTTGCCATCTTATGGTGATGTCTGGAGTTCAGAACTATACTGATTTATTCATACTCTGCTTCTCAATTCATAGGGGTGGTTTGTTTCCGTTTACCTGGGTTACTTCCACTGCCTGTGTTGGCTTGATAACCTGTGTTGGCCCGATTATCTGTGCTGTCCCGCCTGTCTTTGTCAATACACCTGGATTATTAGAAGCTAAGTTTTGCTTTTGAGGTTATGTGGTCTGTTCAATTTTGCGTATGTTGATTCGCCTATCGGTCTAGCAGATGTAAGTCTTATCACAGTCTTGACATGGTACTCCATAAACTCCTTGAGAATCTAATGATCCTTTGGATTACGGACAATGGAGCTGATTTTACGATCTGGAACGAATGATGTTGCTATGTTGTGTTGGCGGATAATCCTGGAGTTTTTGTCTGTGGTAGTATGGTTGTTATGACCGGTGTTCCTAGCATGTTTTACTGTTTCTATGTGATCTTGGAAGTCGCTCTGAGTAGTCATTCATTTGTAGAGTTGTCTCGATGGTGTTCAGCTATTGACGTCTGTGTGCGTTGTCTGCTAGCCTCCTTGAACGTGAAACAGAGAAACGAGTTCAACTATTTTAGTTGGTCATAAAAAAATACCAAGCACTGAGCCCACCAAAGTGGTTTATACCTATTTGGGTTATCTTCTGGATGTGGCGCTAGCCAAAGATTTGAACTTTGCTGCCGCAACAGGTCACATACAGGCTGAAAACATAATCAGCAATGTAGGATCAGTCCAGAATAGAATAAGTGACACGGATACGCGAGGGTCAATCAAACAAGAGATTGTACATGTCTTAAAAACACAAAATCACTCACCAGAAATATACGTCATAATGAATACCAATTCTACGAGATAATGAGAATATACTCATTCTATCAGCATAAAATCTTAGAAACACCGGTCGTAACATATGTTGAAGGAACCACAGACAGAATCACCAGAATTCTCCGCCAATACGATATACGAAATACCATTGGACTACTCCCAAGGAATTCACGAAGTACCATGTCAAAACTGTGACAAGACTTACGTCGGCCAGACCAACAGGCGAATCAACATATGCAAGGATGAACATAAATTATCAGTTAGGGGAAAAGTCACCACGTCTTCTCTCTTCCAAGTATTGGCGACAGGACACAATTCGAGAACACAAAAATACTAGCAAGCAATGAAAACGAACACAATATATCAATAATAATATTGATAATAACGGACATAATATATTGATAATAATAATAATGATAATAACTTCTTTTACTTGAAAGGTTTCATACAACATAATAGTAACAGGTAAATTAAGAAAAATGGGCGTTACGTGCAAAAGCACTTGCTTCGCATAACAGAAACAATACAATTTCAAGAATCTGGTGAAACACAGATGAAATGTACAGATATAAAGTTGAACCTACAAAATTAACGATAGTGAAAAGGATGTATAAGAGTTTAGGAGATAACTATCGTTAGTGACAATTTCAGTTACACAACGTTAAATACAATGTAAACAAAAGTAATACTTGAATACATGGAAAGATTCATACAAACCTACAAACTGATTAAAAATGGCTCAATAATTGGACCACAACAAAGTATATAATATAAATAAAACGATGAAGTGTATGGTTACCTAATTGAAATGATAGAATCATGTACATTGAATTCAAGTATTTTTTTTGTTAACAAAATCGGAAACTACTATCCTAGGTTGAAAAAAAATTAATAGATTTAATTTTTTTCGAACAAGTGAATGATTCGGAAATTAGGAAACTCCTCGGGAATGATATTATACAGATTGAGAGTGAGGTAAGTGTATGAGTGTTGGAAAATTGATTTTTGTGTCTGGGGAATAACATGATCATTTTTTCTGCGGGTGTTGTACATCCGCAGACAGAGTCGACAGAGCAAAATTTTTGTTCTTATGGTAATAGATGATAATATTATAATAAAAGAGTTGGCAAATATCACAAACTTTTGCTTCGTTGAACAAAGTTTCAGTTGAATAATAAGGCGGTTTAAACAATATTAATTTCAGGAACCTGTTTTGGAACACTACAAGAGGGCGAAGGTGCGTATTACTTGAAATTCATTTATTCATCGACAATTATTCAATATTTGATAAAACATGGAACAGTTTTCAGTACACCCCAGTTTTACTTTTACAGTGTTCAATAATTTTCGAAGCACATTTATACTCGGAGAGTTAATGTTCCTGAGAAAAGAACTATGGCTTAAATACAAGTTGTGGATAACATACAGACTCTTTTAGAGTTACAAATGGGGTCATATTTTACAGAATTCCTACAAATATGAGGGAACGAATGGGCAGAATATCTCATTCCGGATTAAGTTAACTTTTCTTTCCGTGACAGACATTTTGATTGAGGAATGAAATTTCAAACCATTGTATACTCAATCGAATGAATAAGACATAACAAATCAGCATTAGAGAATGAAGTAAAATGTAATAATGCTTTTAGCGTACCTTACTTCGAGGATTTATTGAATGGTCAACATTTCGTGATGATTATTCATTGGAAACTCATAAATATATGAACAACATTCACAATTTCATATACAATACTCATAATATGATCTATGAATAGCCGACATTGGTTATTTATTCGGTGGAAACTGTTTTCCATTTTAGGCCACAATAATTTTTCGTTTTAAGAATGAGTCTCTTTTTTTATTGTATTTTCGAATAATATCTTCCCTTTCAGTAAACTCATCCTGATACTTGAATACTTTTATTATTTTTTTCTAATATCATGTTCAAAATCTGTATTTAACATTACTAGGATACGCTATCTTCGGTTGGATAGCAAACAGAGGAAATATCAAAGATGTGACCAAATAGTTGCGGCGAGCTGTTAGGGAAAAATTCTAATTTGATTAAAAAATATTCAACACCAATTACATCGACGTTAACATCAAGGCATAGATTCGTATTCTTGATATTTGATTGATAAACCGAAATGTCTATATATGCAAGTAAACTGATAGGCCGCCAGATAATAAATATACTTACTTGAATGAATTGATGAAGTGTAGGAGATGTTAATGAATACTTAGTCTCTAGAAGTTTGTAATTTCTGAAGGTGGAAATTCCACGAATCTTCCAGACAACGTAATCTTGACCAGGAAGAAAAATAGTATAGAAAACCTCCGTCACCATGCTAGTCAATGGCGTTACTAGCGTTAAATCGACCAGCAATTTGGATTCGAGAACTGTTTGGTGTAGATGTTTATATTCTGAAATTTCTGAGAGTCAGTTACTTGAAGAATCGCAGTTTATCAAATTGAGGTCCTCACTGTATTGAGGAAATTGCACTATGATCTGTCAACTCTGGTTTTCAGTGTTTGAAAGAGCCACTTTTACCAGTTGACCTGAAATATCATCAACCAAAAAAGTAATCGGCTTAGTTGAAAGGCTGAATTCATCTAGTCCAGCTTGATTACGTGCGAACCATAATAAACCTTCACGAGTTACAGTTGGAGGTTGAATAGGCCAACTCACTTCAGGCTTACTTTGCCTCCAGATCTAGTTCCCATCTGATCTAGATTTTGCGTTCAAAATAGAGGTTATTTTACGACTGGAACTCACTATTATATTACCAATATAATTTCAAGGAATATTTTCAAAGGTTTTGATTATTCTCAAAGAGCTATTTCTGTCAACTGACACAAAATCTACACCGACTTTCTGAGCTGATTCCTCTTGATGTGCATTTAAATTGCACAGATTGGGTTATTTTTTATCCGTGACATGAAATCGTTATGTTCATAGTATAATCCAGATAGGTGCTGTAGACAATTGTGTTATTTCGAAACTTCGTAGTCCGCCATTTAGGCTGATAGTTTTCCATGCGTGAGTGAACTTTCATACGGAACTCTTTCAATATGAAAGCACCCACCCCAGAAACTGATGTGTCCTGAAAAAATACCCATTCCAATTCAATCGCCATATTTATTTTGGTCTATATCCTAGGCAACAGTTAATTCAGCATCTACGCTTGCTCCTTTGTGAAATTTTGAGGTTTCCCAGAATTGTTTCAGAAACGGATATAGCAAGTTTCGCAATGCCGCGTCACAACTTATGTGAATTTGAAGTATTTTTTTCATATTCTCAGAAAGACTCTGAAAGAGAGAGATATTTTATTGAAAACATCGCTCATCAAATTTGAGAGGATTTGGAGGATTTGAAAAGTTACCTAGATTAGAAATTGTCAAACTTATTCCGTCATTCAGATTGGTACTGAAGAGCCCTAAGGCAAGTGTCTTGCGGTGAAACATCGGTGTCTACCAGTATGGATGGCTGAGTTCTATGTAAGTGAAATTTGTTATTTTATGTAGAAATCCTGTGAATGATATCTGATTCAATTCTATAACGAATGTTTGGAATACAAACTGGGTAGAAAAATGTGTTTTTTGTATAATTCAGTGATCATATGAAAGTATTTGTTTCGAAAGAATTTTATTTTTCAAGTTTCTTTCAATGTTTATATGAAAGGAGAAGGGCTTTTTCTTCCATTTTGTGTCTGAAAGTTACTTCTTTGCATAATCTACACATCCATGTTTAGAGTTACTTCTTTCAAAAAAGATTGCTTCCGTACTTTCTTTGGAAGATTCCCACATTTTTCTGTATCAAGATGGACTAGTAGAAAGCCAAAAACTTTCTTTCCCAAGACGAATAGATATCCTGAGAAGTTCATTTGATACTTTTCTCGGTGGTTTGATTCGATTCTTTGACAGTCAAATAATCTCTCCCACTCCATATTTGAATATGTAGTTTCACCTCATTGCAGGCGGACTCTGTGAACATAACATTCAAGAGATTAGAAACTTGGCAAAGTAGATAATGTTTTTCGGTGACCTAAATGAGCTCCCCAGAATTCACACCGCAGCTTAAAATCTCACTCAGACAGGAAAATTCGCTGTAAATCCAACAGCAAAACACATGTATATAAACGTTATCTGGGAAAAAACAAACGACCGAAATGAAACATGGATGTTTGGATGTAATTCATTTGTCTTTTGCACTAGAAGGAAAAACTAGTGTATTATAGAATTGAGAATGGAAACTTGAAAGCTACAGATCTTGTAGTTTTTCCCTTATCATCATAGAATTTATTCAGGAGATTAGGTTGTCTGGGGTAGGAAGATTGAAATAGGTTTTTTTATTAGGAGCATAGACGCAAAATTTTTAACTTATATGAAATACATTCAAAAATAATTTTTTTCGTGATATTTCTTGAAAAAGCTATTCAATAATCCTCAATTCTGTTTGGTTGAATTGAATATTGTGGACAGGAAAGTCTTTGAGTTAGATCAGTCATTAATAGTCATTTGAAATGAAGACGTAAAGAATGGAATTACTTTCCATACGTACAAAGAAACCATTTCAACTTTATGAAAATTCACCAACAAAACTTGTTTTGACACAACATTTTTCAAAAACATTTTCAATGATATTTAAACTTTTTTTGTTTATCATTTTCTGTAACACATACCAAAAAAGATGCATTCATAAATTCATTAGAGCTGAAAGAAATCTTGCAAGATCAGAAAAACAAAAACGGGCGTTGATTAAATTTCAGTGAAAATTTTAAATAACTTTCCCGATTCCTCTTTGAATAGGTACACTAGTAATGGCTATAAATAATCTTTTTCCGTGTTTAAAAACAGCTCTTTTAATTCCTCTATTCAAAGGTGGTAATGGAGAAAATCCAAATAACTTCAGACCTATATCACATATTAAGGATATCCTGTGGGGCGTTCCACAAGGATCAGTACTGGGTCCGATCCTTTTCCTTATATATGTAGATGATATTGTTAATATCTCGATTCAAGGAAGTTTTATGATCTTTGCGGATGACACCATGCTCCTCTGGTATGGAAAAAATTCTTGAAATATGCAAGACACTTTCTCTAGTGATTTGAAATACACATGCAAACACAAGAGTCAAAAATAAAATGCATAAAAT